>JACGTP010000341.1:0-40989 GCA_023678845.1 Mischocyttarus mexicanus
TTAATCTTACAAATAACTTATTTTTAATATTTCCCTAATTATTATAAAAAGAAATAACACGATCGAAGAGTTGAAATATTTACAAATTATTTATAAGATATAAAATCGGAGTTGTGAAAAAGAAATATTTCAAGTGATGAAAACGGTGATGTTGCAGTGGCCCCATGAGTCGTTTCAAATAAATAAAATATTGGAAAGCGTCAATGTAAACATAAGATGTATATATAAATAAAATATTTCGTTTCTCTCTCTCTCTCTTTATGTTCGGTTCTTATTGACTTTCTCGTTTAATTTATCAATTGCCCCTTTCTAAAGGCAACGGGAAGGACCGAGCATAATCGAAAGTTCTCATGCTAATACCATCGCGGAATTGAAGGAACTCTTGCAAAGTGTGTCGTAATACTTTGAACGATACACGTTCGAATACATAGCCTTACGGAACAGTAACTGTGATTATGCACGTGGGTACATATTTTATGTACTTCCTAGAATATCCTAGAACTCTTATTGTTAATAAGATTCATGAACAAAAAATACCCAACGTCTATGATAGACAATTATTTATGTGTATAGATATTTACTAGAACTTTCTCGTATTCTAAATCTCTTTAAATAATTTTATATATTATGTCTTATGTGATTTATTTATTAATTACTTAAGTAATATTTTATTTTATTTTATTTTATTAATTAATAAAAAAAATTAATAAAATAAAAATATTATCTTTAATTAATATTGTACGTTTTAAATAATACACTATTAAGATTTCTATTATACACTCAAAGAGATTTACTTTGGCAGCTAATACTTTAAAAGAACCTTGATTAGTATAATTTTGAATCTTTAGATCTTTTTCCTTCCTAAAAGAAAATATCAGACTTTAGTGGTTCTGTTTCCAAAGAGCATTGAATTCACCCGACTAAAAACCGGTCGAATAAATAAATAAATAAATAAACTCGTCGTATATACGACGTAGCCCTACCTGGCTGCCGACAACTTTCCTTCGTATACGATTACATACGTCCATACACACATCTTTTTACCGAGAATGGAAAGTTTTAGATAGGACGATCGTATGGGATATGTGCGTACAATTATTAATACATATAGTCGAAAGATATTTCCGATTGAATAAGAAAAAGAAAAGTGAAACACGTTTTAATTCGTATTTTCTATTTACTTTTTCCTTCTTCCTCTTTCAGGTTTTTGTCAAAGATCGATTATTAAGAGAAAAAAGAAAAAAAAGAAGTTTTTGAAAGGAAATTGTACACACACACACACACACACATATATATATATACGACTAGAAACTATTACACAAGAGCATTTTAATATGTTGGAAAATATGCGAAAATTATAACTCGAACGACCCGTTTCGGTTCAACGATTATACACCTCAGAAATTATATCATTGAAAATTAGCAAACACGAAATTATTTAAAAATAATAAATACAAATTTTTAATCCGGATAGAATTATTGACTTTACGCTCTGATTTAAAAGTGAAAAAATCATTTCACCTATACCTCGACCTTAATATTGGGTATACAAATAAGTTTCTGTCGTTCTTATTTAAAAAAAATTAGGCATTTACTGACTTTAAACGATTTCAAATTGAGTTATTCCTAATATATAAGTGCAAGTTTTTCTTGCGTTTCATACGAATCTTCAACCAAATAATGCTTTCAATTCCGCGTATTATTTCCACGTACATATTTTGTCTTCGACGTCAAAGTCATGATTCTTGAATTTTAAAAACCATTCATGACAACTTCTATCACTTAAGAAAACCTTCTACAAGCAATTGATGCAAAAAAATTAATTCTCTTAACGATATTTTAGTATGTATGATACCAGAACATCTACAACTCCAAGCTTTGGATCGCAGAAAAGTTGATATATATAATAATGAATTGTTAATCAAATACAATGGTCTCAAAGCTGATTTTAATCGTGACAGAAATACAATAAACATCGTTTTGAACGGCACCCTCATAGAATTTCAAGGTACGTGTGTAATTTTTTAAATTTAATTTTAAAATTCAATTTAAATATCGACAAAAAAAAAATATTCTATCAATTTATATTTCGGTAATATATTTTTCAGCGTACATGGTAGAAACAAATATCGTTAGTAATATATCATCAGCTAAGAAAATTTCATGGTCGAGCAATGGTCTTATCCTTGGAGCCGGAGAATTGGTGGTACGTTAACTATAATTAAACTGTACAATATAGAACCATTACTTTTTTTTTCAACATTAATTATTTTCGTGAAATTCATTTATATATTTTAGAAAACAAGAAAGGAACGTTATAAAGTTAAATACAATTTCTCATTATCACCAAATTCAATCAAAAGGAGGTAAATCGTATTTCATATTAATTAACACGTACCGTGAAAAGTTCAATAACTATTTTTTTATTATCTATACTATACAGTTCTTATCTACTTAAAACGGTAGATTATGCAATTCGTCGGTTTGTTAATGATTGCCTTGAAAAAGAAATTATAAATAAAACTGAATCTATAGTCAAAGAAAATTTAAAAAATGTATTGGTAAAGAATGAAGTTTCATCTTCTGCACCATCATCCACTGATAACCTTGACGTAATTTTCATTATATATTTATTTAAACTGTAATAAATATTATATACTTTGAATAAATTAATCTTATTTTAATCTATTTTACTTTCAGCTTAATTTAAATAATTTATTTGACGTTCTCATTGATTCTGCGATTGATTTTATTAAGAATTATAATTTAGAAAAAATTGATTTACCAAATATAAATGAAAGTATTGAAATCAAATTTCTATTATTTTCTATAACACCCCAATTGGAAACCTTCAATGGAACTTTCAAGTGAGAGATAAACATTTTTTAATATTTCCTATATTTACATGTATTTTTATACCAATAAATTTTAAAAATTATTTTATTTTTCAGTGGTTTAACGACTCTTAAAAGAATAACGGATTCAATATTAACTCGAGAAAATCATAAATACATAATTTCTAGTGGTTTTGATATATCTAATATATTTATAGATATGAAATACAAGGTAAATGTTTTTCGAAAAGATTTCTGTATATTAAATCTATATTCATGGATTTACTGGTTTATATAATAACGAATTTTTTTTTTTTTACAGCTTACATATGGTAATTTAATTCACAAATTTGGCAGCATGTTTAGTACTGCAAAAAATATAGCAATAAAAAGTAAAATCAGTGTAAATTATAATGTACCACGATGTATAATAGATTTAGAGGAGCTTAAAATATCAAAACTTACTAAATTTGAAATTAAACTGGGAGGACCAGATGTTGCAATGGACAGTCTAACATCTACAATAATAAACACGTTGACTGATCACTTTAACAACTTTAGTAGAACACTGATAGAAAACAATTTAAAAGATTTTTTAAAAAACAAATTAGAATTTGTTGATTGTGAAAAATACAGGACGAAAATAATCGGATAGAATAACCTGATCTCTAATAAAATAAATAAATTCAATTAAAATTTTTAATAACGCAAATGAAATTACTTTGTTTTAAGTCCAATTATATACAAATATACGTTATAAGAAACAGTACTGTTACTTCGAAATAAAAAATAGTATACATATATACACAATTCTTATTATACAAATATATACCCAAGAGTATTTTAATTCATTCGTTAAAGAAATTATATTTCTTATGAATTAAAAAATAATAAATAATTTATACATCATTATTTACAGTAACAACAACAGCGGATTTTTCTACATCTTCTTCATTTACAGAAGTCATTATTTTATCATCTTCCGCATCTTCTACACTTTTTTCATTATATGTATTTATATGCTTATCTTTTTCTTCCATACTAACAGGATTATCGCTAACGTCACAACCTGCGTTCGCATTCGATTGCGTTGCTTGTTTCAAAGCTAAATATTCTTCAACAGAACCAGTTGGTTTCGTTTCTTCTTTATCGTTATTAACTTCTGTAAGGTGAGATGGCGAAGAAGAATTTAAATTTGGTGAATTAGAGAGCTTGGAAAGCCTTTGACGTTCTCTTAAACGTTTGCGGATTTCAGATTGAATTTTTGATTCTTTTATAACACTTTGTACATCGTCCGTTTGATAATAACGAGTCGCCCAAGTTTCGGCTGATTTCAATTTTTGCGAATTGGATAAATTAGAATCTATCATTTGTGAATTCTTTTGCTCTTTTGTAATACTGTTATCCTGAATTTTTATTTTTCCTTTATCTTTATTTTTATTCTTATCATTGTTACAATTTTCCAAGTCATCCATATCGTCAGAGTAATTATCCAAATCGATTATTTCCTCGAAGTCAGCCAATTTATCCTCATCGGAAACAACTCTTTCTTTCAAACGTGAACTAGATGGTGCAAGTTCTTTCTCTAATGTAGATATATTTTCGATTAATTTTTCTTTTTCCTCAATTACACTAACTTTTTCTTCCTTCTTTTCTAAATATTCATTAGTTTTACTATCTGTATTTGTAGAATTTTCAGATCTAATTTCACTTTTCAAGTGCGACTTCTTTTTCACTCTTTTACGTTTTACGGAATTATCAACTGCATTTGTAGACGATGATGCAGGAATATTTTTATTATGCGAAGTATGAAGATTAGATTTTTCTTCACTGATAATATTAGTTTTTTTATCGTTATCTTTTCCTTTGATTACTCTTGATTCTTTAACACCTTGTTCTATAGAACTAGCTACGACATTTTTATTATCTAAATTACTTGTACTTTCAATTTTACGTTCATTTTCTAATTTTTGATTAACCCTTGTTCCAACCTCATCATTTTCACTTTCGCTAGATAATAATTCAATGGTTGGTGTAGGTTGTACCACTAACACTACGTCTTCTTCTTCTCCATCAATTCGCTGAGAACTTATAATTTTCTCTAACTGACGTCGACAATTCTCTTTCGCATTAATCTCATCAAGTCTAGTTTCATTAACATTATTTTCTTCAACTGTACCATTACTTGCTGATGCTTTGATTTCATTAGAACTTGGTATTATATCGTCTTCTTTACGTATCAAAGCTCTTATCGCCCTAGCACGCATTTCTAATTCTAACAAATCTAACAAACTATCTGCTTCTTTTTCTTTACCAGTTTCTTTCTCGTCCTCTTTCTTAATTTTTACATCCTTATACTTATTATTACTTCCATCTTTATTAGTAATCTTTGTTTTTACCTTACCATTTCCTGCATCTTCCCTTTTACTGTTACCTTGTAATTTCATCTTATTTGAATTTTTATGTTTTTTAATTTTTGTTTTTCCTGATATACCATCTTCTTTCTTAATATCATCCTCGGTGAACCATTCCTCGGTGTCGGATATAATTTCTAAAGAAGGACCTAACATAATAAACATTGGTTAAATTTTAAAACAATGTTCAATCTATTAGAATTGATATTAAAAAATAGCAAAAACTTTGGCATGCACTTTTGTTTAAATCTGCGCATCAAATTTATAATGCAAGGTGTTAATTTCATATGCAAGATCTAATTACCTGATTCGTCCGATTCACTAGTGTCTGACGATTCTAACATTGGTTTTCCATCCAAAATGGATAGCACACGAGTTTTAGACATTCCACTTAACTCACTAGCACACCATTCTTCTAACTCATCAAAATCCATTTTCTAGAATGTATATTTGTAAAATATATTATTAAATCTGATAAGCCTTAATGTATCTTTTAAAAATTACTAAATATTTGAATATATATATCATTATAAGAATTAATTATACCTTCAATGCTTGTGGTAACATCATACGTATTTTTTCTGGTTTAACAGATTTAAAAAGTTGACGTGCTAATTCCCTACGGTTTGATAGATAATCTTTCATAGGTTTTAAATCTCTTGCATCTATCTCCTCATCTGATGATACAGACGAAGAAGAATAAGATGAACTAAATTCCTGTGTAATATTTTAACTTAGAAATTCGAATATTTTTATTAGTAACTTTTTTAATACATAACCTCACTAACTTCGCTGCTATGGGAATTCCTTTTGGTTTTCGACATCCTTCACACTTGTATTTCTTTTATATTCATATATATCAATTAAACATTAAATTCTGTTTCACACACTACAAATTCAAACTCTTGTGCAATCGACATTAACTTTTTTATTTTAAGAATCTTACACAGTAACATTATTCAATTAGTAACGATAGATCTGTCAATGCTTGCATAGTAAACCTTAGAGATTACGTTAAGCATCATCAATGAACATTCACCCACGGATACAATGACGGATCTTCTTTATAGAATTCTTATTGAAATTTTGTAGGAAAAGCTTGGATCAACATTGAAAGAACAAGACTCCATTATTTGAAAAAGATTACTAACTGCTGATGGTTAAACAGGAATCTATTTTATTTATGTTGGTAAAATAAAAATTAACTTTACTTATATAAAATATTGTCTTTTTTTTTTAATAATACGAAAAATGTTTGTGATTACTCCAAGAAAAAAAGAATATAAAATTGATTTTATTTATGTTAATTTCGATAAATAAATTCAACGAACAATTTATAAATTAGTTAAAAAAGTTTCATGATGAAAATATAAGATAAGATAAATTAAATTTCTAATAGGAAAAAAATTATAAGAAAAGGAAGTTATTAGTACAGTGTACTGCTATTGGTCACTTGACTGCTGTGATTAGTCACTTGACTGCCATGATTGGTCACGTAATTGGTCGCATGATTAGTTTCTCCATTGCATCCTCTGGTTGTATGTAATTTACAGATGGCGCTTTTACAAAGTGCACACTCGTTTACTCGTGTTAGTAGTTATCAAGTTATAACCTATCATATTGTTGACAATAGACTGTCAACAAAATGTCTATATTTTAAAATAATTTTATAATTATGTTTAATTGTGAGTATACATATAGAGTATTTTTTTTTAAATGTAAAAAGTAAAATGTAATAGATAGTTGTTTTTATCTGTGATTAATATACATACTTACAAATTCTTGACAGGTGACAGTTAACCCATTGTATCAAATATATTGTCTAGTGTGTATATCGCAAAATAATTTAATATTCCCCGCATGATCACGTCCCACGATCGGAAGTGCATTAAAACACTTTCGATGATAGTGGTTAATATTTTGTTTAATATGAATCTTATATGACACAATAATTTATTGAGTTAAAAGATTAAGAATTAAGATTCCTAAATAAAGAAAAATATACAAATTAAAAAAATGTTAAACCGATTTAAATCAGTGTTGATGAATGCTGTAGGAGTAAGTGAACTTGACTTGCAATATCCAAACGAATCGAACAATGATGTGATGATAGATTATGTCAATTCTAATTTTGCGATAGAAGTAGAAAATAAACCTTATAGTCGACCTAGTTTCCTAGGACTTACAGCCGAAGAAACACAGGTATATTATTTTATCAATATACTTTTTTAATGATTATTATTTAATTTAATATATATGTATTATATTCCATTTTAGGTCAGTGCTGACCATAGAGTAAGACCTATAATAGTCCCAAGGGATTTAAGCCGATTACCATGGTGCGCTGGCTATGCCGAATGTATAAATGCTGGTAAAAGTTTTTGGAACGAAGACCAAGCATCTGCAACCAGAGGAGACCTAAAGTTAACTGATATGAATGCTTCGTTGCCTTACGTTATGTTTTCTATGTTCGATGGTCATGCTGGATACCAAGTAGCCCTTACTGCAAGATTACATTTACACAGAATAATTCTTGTTAGTAGGGTGGATTTATAAATTACAATGTGTTAGTATTTCATTGTCCATAAAAATATATAAAATTTGTTTTTTTAGGAAAGGCTGATCGCTATACCGAGTACTGTATTATTAAATGAAGATGAAGAAGAATTTATAAAAGGTAAAGATTTAGTTACAGGCGCTATCGAATTAGCTTACAGACAAATGGACCAAATGGTAGAAGCTCAAGCTCAGAATGGTGGTGGAGGCTGTACAGCTATTACTATTTTATTTCTTAATGGTAGATTATATGCAGCTGGTGCGGGTGATTCTAGGTTTGTAATTAACTTATATACCTACGTATATGCATGGAATAAATTATATTTATTTTTTTCTTTTTAACAGAGCAGTGCTTGTATTAGGAGATAGTCAACGTGCTCTTACTAGAGATCACACTCCTGATTCTGAATCCAATCGTGTAAGAGCTTTAGGACTTTTAAGAAGTCATGAATTACTAAAAGGTCACTTTACACCATTAGAATTCAAGAGAAGGCCATTACAAAAAGAATTAGGAACTATGGTTCTGTATAGAGAACCTTACATGACTGGTTGGGCATATAAAACGTTATCGCATCCTGATTTAAAGTTACCTCTTATTTCTGGACATGGAAAACGAGTATGTGTCATTTTCACAATACCTTATATAGCTTTTGTTTGAATATGTATATATAAATATATTTAATTTGATTATTGAAATTACAGAGTAGAGTAATGGGTACCATAGGAGTAACAAGGGGTTTTGGTGATCATGGCTTAAAAGCAGCCAATACAGGTGTTAGTATCAAACCGTTCTTATCCTCTCAGCCTGAAATACAATCCATAAAGTTGGAGGATTGCAATCTCACAGAACGAGATTGCATAATCATTGCCACCGATGGATTATGGGACGTTGTATCTGACAAAACAGCAGCTACTATTCTTAGAAAAACACTTGCACCAGATACACCTTCTTTAGAATATAGGTAAACTAATCAATAAATTAATCATATAAAAATATAACTTGAAACCATACAACCGGATATCTTATTGATTAATGTTTTAGGCTTACAATGGGTGCTCAAGAATTAGTACAAGCTGCTAGAGGTCGATTAATGGGAAGGACATGGGTAGGAAAATCAGAAAATGCTAATGAAAACGAAGATAAACTCTCCTTAATGGCTTCGGTTGACGATATAAGTGTAATGGTGGTACCATTGTATCCATATCTTTGCGAACATAAACAATGGTTAAAGTCAATTCAACAGGAAAGAAAGTATTCTACTGATTCCTCACACATATCTATCAATAATTCGATACAATAATCATTATTAACTAAATTATTAAAAATGTGTATAAAAACATTAGTTACTCTTAAAAAGGAGTATAATCTTATATATATGCAAATAATAATTATTGATAATAATTTCTGATTGACAAGAGAAGAAGATTTTCTTTGTATTTTTTCATATAATATATAAATTTAATCAATAATTTCATCGAAATGATAAAATATCTCCGTTAAAAAAATGGTTATTTATTATATACTGCCACTATAAAATCGAAATATTTTTTAAATAGATTTTCTGTCTTTAAATATATGAAGTATAAAAGCTATATTGCAAGTGCTATACTAATCATATGTAGATACATATTTATTTAAAAGAACATTCCATTATTAATATGTTAATATAGTCATATTTTTTGAACAATCTCCAATTGTAAAAGTAGACGAATCTCTTGAGTTTGTGTTGTATGTCTCTTGTATAGCTTTTTATCAAATTTATCAAAATCGATTAATTACACGAACTATGTTAACGTTGAAAAAAACCAAAATTTATGGAATTACGTTTCTGTTTAAAGTTTGTATTTAAATTATTATCAAAAACATTATTATTATTTCTATATAATCATAGCATTTATATTTGTAAATTCCTGGTACAAATTGATCGATTTAGCTAATATTATTGATTAAATTGTACATAATAAAATCAAAGTGCATTGTGCTCCGAGCAGTATGTAATAATTATAGATTTTATTATCTTATCCTGTATAATATATTTTCTTTTTAGCTTATTACATTGTAATTATTGTATAAAATAAATCTAATGCACTCTTAAACCGAATATCATATTTAATTACGAAAGTTTTCAATGCATATAAAGCTGCTAATTATAATTCCATTTAATAAATACTTCGTTAAATATTGACTTTGTAAAAAAGTTTTATCTCTCATAAAAAAATGAAGATTCTCTTTAATTTTGAATAATAGATTTACGTTCCACCGTATTACTTTTTCCTTTGTAATACAAGCTACAAAATGGTAATGACAATAGATAATAATATTATTATATAATAATATTATTATATAAATAATTTACTTACATTATTCCTACGCCGATTAATGGAAGAGCAAGGAAAAACAATAACGTGGTACGGCTTATTAAATTTCGTGCGTGAAGAATCCAATTAAAAAATTTCTCGTATTGTGTTTCGCGTTTTTTACCATATATTAAAAATTTGTATTCTTGATTAATCGTTTTATACAAATTTATTAACGAAGACATGTTTATTGTTACTAGATATTGACGAAATTTCAGGACACAGAATCATTTACATTTTCATCTGCAAATAACGTTTAAACTAAAATCAATCTATTTTAATTATAATGTTTAAAACATGGAGTAAGAGAAAAACGCTTACAGTGATCTTCCCTTTATTCTTTTAATAGGAATATATTTGAGGTAATCTTGAGTGTCAAGCTTATTAAAAGTTTCTACGAGAGTCCCGTGAAAATTCACGAGAGTAAAATTACAACGATCGATTTATTACTCCGAACGAAAAATGATGAATGAAATGTAGAAAAAAAGGATCTATTCTGTTGGTTAATGAAAACAAAAGTAGGTCACAAAAATGTCACGATCGTAAAGCTCAATTTTTGATAGTACGTAGCTGTATTCGTTTGATATCTAATCCGTCATCCCTTCGTTCCTTCCTTTTACTCTAAACATACCCCACTGAAACTAAAACTTTATAGATTGATCAAAAAAACATATTAACTTCTTTCGTGTCGAGTAATATACAAAATATTGTATTAAAAATTACACGTCGTGTTTCAATGCTTACTACACGCGTTAACGAAAGGATAAAAAAAAATAATAAGATGGTAACGTCCTTTAGAGTAAAGTTATTTGTTAAGAGTAACAAATGGAAATTACTGTGTTCCTTTTCAAATTATCAAATAAAAAATATTAAATTGAGATACAATTCTTTCGTAAAAATATTAAAACTTACGCGAATCTGTCCGTTCTCTTTTACTCTTACAAAAGTCTAATTTAGAATATTCTGATGTATTATAGAAAGAAAATAAATCGCAAAATTTAATGTTTTTTTTTTAAATTAAATAGAATGTTTCGTGTATATTTAATTAAAAAAATATGTGTGGATATTTTAGTAATCGAATGAATGTATTACTAATGAGCACCAAAAGATTATTATCTCTAATACGCAGATATAAGTCGACCAATAATGATATTAAAAAAAATCGATAAGGTCACAGATTGAAATCGCAATAAATACCACGAATAAACGTAACACGGGGTTTTTACATTTTTATACAAGCGTGGATTAACGATAAATCTTAAAAATTGAATAATTATTTTCAGACAAAGTTATTTAATTTCAAAAGATTACTATGCTAAAATAATAAATATATATATATATAATCAGGTTTTTATTGCACAACTTACAAAGTTTTTTACAATGTCTTATCATTATTTCACTTATAATTATCTTACATTAAAATAATAAATATAATATTTTTTAGAAAATTTGATAAATAACAAATTAATCGATGTTCATTTTTCGATCCAATTATAATCTCGAGGAATTCATTAAAAGAATAATTATTTAATTTAATCATCGTAAATCTACAGCGTTTTCACACCATTAAGATTTTTCGTTTAGTTTACGAATGGAAAATCAGGACAGATGTTTTTACGTGCGACCCGTGGGTGTACTACGAAAAGAGATTTAAAAAAAAAGATAAAATAAGTAGGTTAAGATAAAAAAAAAAGGTCGTATGGCGAGAGCTCGAAGATATTTTTTTTATACAATTTTAATGATTTTAATAATCTTCATTAAAATAAAATAGACTCCTTAAGTTCCATTAACCTTTACAAGAACAACATTCCTCCAGCGAATTATTTTCATTCTGTTTTTTGCCTGGATCTTTGACACTTTGCATTAATCGCATTATTATCGACACTATATTTAACCGCAAATGTTTCTCGTTTCTTGAGAACAACAAAAGGAAGAAAGAAAAGAAGGAAGGAGAGATCCAAAAAAAAAAATCCCCGATGCATTTTCCATCTCGAGAGGCTATAAAATTATCAGATCGGATAAATTAATCAAAAGGATTATTTCGAATAAATCTAAATCAAGATATCAAACGCAAATCGATGTTTATTTCCAATTAAAATGGTACAATAATATCAGAGCTTAATTAATTATTATTTCTTCTTATCCTCCAATTGCATAAAATATGAATAACATAGACTATTTGAATTAGATTAACAGATAGAAATTATTTACTCGTTATATTTAGAAGATACATTTGTTGATAGAATATATTATGCGTTGAAAGATAGAGAACACTGTTTCAGTGACATTCATAAATAATATTACAAGTCCAGCAGTAACATCCAGTCCTTCTTATGGTCTTGCGAAAACTTCTACAACGAAGTTGATACCATGGCCTCTTTGGCTCTTGAAACGCAAGGTGACGTTTGAGTATCCAGGACCACCCTTCAATAAACTAGCGTATGCTCCAGTACCGTCAGATTTTTGATCGTATGCACCGACCATAGTGATGCGATCGTATCTGCTAGCGTTGAGAGTTACTTCAGTAGACACTACTTGCAACCATGAAGATTTTTTCGAGATATTTGTTCTAAGGACGATCCTGTCTCCTGGTACTCTGTATCCAATGGTTAAGTTATGGGCTTTGTTTGCTGCGTATGGTTCCAAATATACTCTTGGAACATATTCAACAGCAAATACCGTGGCCACCATAACGGCCATGAAGATTATCAACTTTTGCGCAAACATCTTGGATTCAAAACTTTGTTCTAGTTTAACTCAAGAAAGAATTAGCTCGACTATACTGAAAATTCATCAACGTTCTACTTAAATACACATCAAGAATCCTTATCTCTGTTATCACGGGTTATCTGTATCGATCTAAAGTATATTTCTGGAAACTCTTTTTCGAAGAACTTTATGCTCTCGTGATACACTACAACGTTAATCTAGTGTTTTCGATCATTTCTATTGTTATATTTTCAATATTACTCATATCAAAATAAGACGAAAGATAACGTATCATAACAGTTAATCCTTACAAGTACTAAATTAACAATAATTTAGAGAAAAATAATAAGATTAGCCGAAGAAAGTATAGAAAATATTGGTTTTTTTTCTCGTTAACTAGTGTTACCTTGAAGGTAGCAGTGCCGCTTGAAAATTCTATTTTTAATACCTGACTCATGACAATTAATAAAAGAAAATACAATTATTATAGATTTATTGATACGACGAAGTGTAGCAAATATTTGCTATACTCGGTAAGTGAACAAAAATAAGATAGATGTTTTTTCCTAGATATGTTTATTTCATTACTTTCCTTACTTTCTAAGTATCGCGATAAACGTAAATGATAAATCAATTTCTTACAAATCGTTTCATATTTTTATTTCCGAATGCAACCAAGTCGTAATAATTGTCAAAAATAAACCTAGATCACATCGGTTAGGTGTGTTTTAACTTTGATTTCACAATAAACGATGACATTCGTAATTCATGAACAAATCATCTTCTCCATCTAATTCACAACGGCCTTGTTATGTGTACACTGTTCATTATAAACATACCTGTTATATCTTGCTAGTGTTCTCGGTTGTTACATACGTGATATTATCGATTTACGTGTGTAGGTGCAGATACACGTGCGAGTATTCTCAATAGGGAACAACATAATTTAATCGAGATATTGTACGGCATAGACATTATTATCATTTTTCTTTCCCAACACTTAAATATTTAATCTTATAAGGATGTTTATTGAATTTAAATAGACTTAACGTTACACGAAATATCAGATTGACCAGAAAGTAACGTCGTTATTTATTTTTTTATTTTTCTTTGACACGACTTAGAAGTAGACTCTCTCTGATTAGCTAATAAATGATAAACAAATATTGATATACTCAAAAACAACATTACTTTTTGGTCCAACTAATATAATATTACCAATCTACCTGAAAAAGAGAAATATTGAAAATTAAATATTTAAGTGGAGGAATATTAAATATAGAGCTAAAAAAAGAGTTGAATCATTGAACGTAGCGTCAATGAAATTAATTGTCCACGTTGATATAGAAAGAAATTAATATTCGATAAAGTTTTTAACAAGAATTCAAAGAGATTAGATTCTAAACGAGATCGAATGAATATCGTATACGATTTTGAAGATGGTTCAGATAAGTATAATGAATATATCGTATCATTTAATGGATTACTTGTAAAGGAGTATCGAAATACGATATTAAAATTGAATGTATTGAATGTATTGGTAATTTTTTGTAGCTGTAAAACTACCTTAATGCAAAAAGAAAAAACGTTGTACGAGGGAGATAAAATAATAAAAAGAATAAAGAAAGAATAATAATTAATTGAAGAGTTTCTTATTACTGTGTAAAAAGATAAAAAAAATGTCATGAAATTATCGATGCGAAAGCAATCGATGATATGATTTAAGTCCATTATGGAATATCACTTGACTCTTATCTTTCTGAGAACAAAATAATTTTGATCTAAAAACAGCTGCCAATTAAGCACACACACACACACACAAATAATACAGGATATATGTTAGATAAGATCGGCCATTTAAAGAATTTTTACCATTTTAAAAATGATAGGACAGAAAATGTTTTAAAACAAAGTTATCTCTTGTCAAAAGTAATTGTCGAATTATGTTACGAAGAAAATATTTTTTTATTTTTAGATAAACATGCATATAGAAAATTCTATGGTCACTGTTATTTATTTTAAGTGAACCTGTAAAAATATATAACAAAATTATGAAATAATGTAATGTGTAAATCAAAGAATAAATGTTAGAACATTCTTAAATATAAGAAGGGTGCATTGGAGAAGTAGACCTATGCTAAATAATTGTTAATTTATCATAGGAAATAATTATTTTAATTTAAATGTAATAAGTAAAAGTTGATAAGTAAAAGTTCTACTGTAAGTAATAATCCCATACGTATTGAATGTATTGATAGTAAGATAGGCGAAGGTGTACATCCTAATTAAACGAGCTCGACATCGGTTATGTTCGTGTATCTCTCGGTGAATTCTAGGAAATTCGTTATATATGAAATACACATAGAAAAACATTCCTTAACTACTGGCTTAGTTGAGCGTTCAATGTTTTGTTTACGTTCGCCTCTCTCCGTCACTCCTCGGCCGGGGTCGGCAACCGACCATTGTCATTTCTATTCTATTATGAATTTCGTCGTTAGATTTGATATTGACCTTCATGTATGTTCGGTACCTGTCGTATGTATTCGTAATTAGTTTTCTTAATAATCGTTAGTCTTCTTCGAGCGTCGGAAGGTGTAACAAGGATATTAATTAAATAAGTAATTTATTTCGCGTCGTGTCGCGTGTGCGTGTATTCTTCCTATGCAAGTGATATATGCATATGCGAGCAAGTGTGTGTAGTGCATATATGGATACAGTGCAATTATGGATATGGATATGGTAGCATTGGATATAAAGACAAAGTTGCATCTAATGTAAGTTGACCGTAATTTAGAATCTTTTTAATCATTTGATCGCGAGTGGTACAATTTTCAATAAATAATCTAATAGGTAATCGTAAGATTATACAGTTTTCTTAATCGGACGTGACCATAATTTACACGAATAATTTAAATAGATTCAACTGAGAATTCCTATTAAAAAATGGTTAATATTGTAAATGTTAGTCGTAGTTAACCGTTCAATGCCCTTCTGGTATGTTCGGTATATGTCGAGTGTATTCGTAAGTGATTTTTCAAAATAATTGTTAGTCTTGCTCGAGCGATGGAAGGAATAATAAGAATATTAATTAAAGTATGTCATTTATTGAACTTCGCATATACGTGTGTACGTGTTTTCTTCTTATTCAAGTGATATACATATGTAAACGAGTATGTGTAATACATATATAGATATGTGCAGTTATAAGAATATTTCTTTTTTTTTTTTTAATTTTAGAAATTTGAATTATTTCCAAATGGATCTCTGACGTAGCAACCTCCCCGTGGTGAGATCTGGTAATCGATATTGCTTATGATGTCCATAGAATTTATATGAGTCAACATAAGCACTGTCGGGCTAATGGCTAACGTTCGATGCATTAGAAAATATAAACTTCTTGTTTCATTAATTAATTTTCATACAAATGAAATGATTTATTTAGTTAATTCTTTAATTCCTTGTTGCGATATCTTTCTTTTTTATTAATTTAAATTTGTTTTATTTATTGTGGTATTAAATACGCATCGAAACAAAATCAAGACACGTTTAATTGATTCTAATTAATTGTTTAAATGATTATTAATAAATATTGTACCTTGTCAAGTTTTATAATAATGCTATATCTATTTATTTCTATAGGTATTAACGCAATTAGTATACTTCTATAAAAAATAACCCTATCTTGATGAAATTTATTTTTTGAAAGATAGAATGCAACTAGATATTTTTTCGTTCATATTTTATCTTATTTTTTATACACTTCAAAAATATGTGGTTACATCTCTTGAATAATTTTTTCTTTTTATTAAATAATTATAGTCTATAAAAATGGTAACACGATTCCAGAAATTTTTTGAACGCATAGTTTAATTAATTGAATATTAAAACAATTAGTATATTTTTTTATTTATAGCATAATAAATTAACAGAAGTACACTACGACTTGCTTTAACTAAACTTTCATTTTCAGAGCTTCAATTGCGATCGCGTGCAATGCGATCTTAGAATCATTGTTTGTTTTCGAAATAGTTGCATTTTTTTGTATGCAATCGCAAAGATTGCTTTAAAAATAATCGATTTATAAGAAATAAAATTTGCTCGGTTCATGATTAGAATCATTAACACATTTTCGGCCAATTCGGGAGAAGAGGATTTGCATTTCGAATAAAATATTGTCATGGTCGAAAATGTGAAATTAATAACATCGCTTCTTCCTGAACATCTTTATCGACGTATCTGGCTTCGTCTGGATAAATCAATGGTTAGTATTATTTTGTAATCTTAATTATTACTTCTCACTCATTCTTTTAAATCATTATTGCTTTCATTCATGGTATTCATTCATGAAAAATCTTTTGAATGATATGGAACAAAATTAATTTTATTTTTTATTTTTAATTACAGATCAATCATCGATTCAACGAGTCATCGAATTAACAATTCATCCAATCAACAATTCTTCCAATCAACAATTCTTCCAATCAACAATTCTTCTAATCAACAATTCATCCAACCAACAATTCATCCAATTTTTAATCAACTTCACGACATCATTCAACCAACAGCGAGGGGGACGAGTGTTTTGGAGCCACCGCAGAACTTCTTAAGTAGTGAGTGAAAAATTTTAAAGTTCCTCCAGTACTCCATCATGCCGAGGACGAAAGGCCCTATATCGGCACGGGGTTACTGGTTGTATTCGTAGATGTTTCTTGTCTAAAACGAGCATAAGCGACCGTGAGTAAGACTTTTGGTTTTGCTCACGAGTGATCCCCAATTTGTTCTGATTTTTATATTGTGTATTTATTTTAGATTAGGACTAGGGTCTTCTTGTTTCATCAGTTTCAATTCATTTAATTAACAGTCCAATTAACAGTCCAATTAATTACTGCACTTAATATTTTATTCTCTTTACGTATTTGATCGAGTTTATAGTAGTGGTGAAATCGAGCATTAATTTACTCGATTTCATACCAGAAAATCATGTAATAATTGTTTTACATGAATTGCTCCGTGATTAGTTTATTAATCGTAAATTTCAATATATCCATATACTTTCTATATTATTAATAAATGAACAAGAAGACATTCGCGAACGGATAGGTTCTAGCAATTAAGTGGTGGCTTAATGCCCAGTTCTTTAATTAGAACAGCCATTTAATGAAAAGGATCATCCGAGGTTGCAAATAATATCCTTACTTTCAGCTAGAGTCTTCTACACCGCAATACCTCGAAACACTAATAGTTTCTTATGGGGTAAATCAACTTTTTGATTCACTTGTTAAGTCATTGTTCACCAAATGACTTGTAGAGTCCTTAGCACGTTTAGATGAATTTTTATTAAAATGTTTTATATATGTTTTTATATATGAGCAATAATATTTTATTAGATCAGGATTTTCAGCTTCTAATAAACTAACCTCCCGTTTCTCCCCCCCATACTTTCTGCGTTCTCATGTATGCATGTGCCCAGGTGTTACATGTATGGGTGAGAAACTGTTAGTATGGGTTTAGTTTTAATTCTTTCCCCCATATTGGCGGCTGTCATTGTGTTAGTGATTGCACGATGTACTTCCACTTGTGTGTGCGTGTTAGGTAATGTGGATTGTACATCGTTACGTGATAATTTTTAAATAATTCATCATTCAATACTCAGATTACTATTTATTCAGTCACTTGTGATATCAAAAATACATGTATTTGTGTATTTTTATATTTATATTAAATTTTTATATTTATATTAAATTTTTATATTTATATTAAATTTTTACATTTATATTACATTTTTCTATTTATATTACATTTTTCTATTTATATTACATTTTTCTATTTATATTAAATTTTTATAATCTAAGCAAATCTTTTTAATAATCGTTTTGAATAGTAGAGTTCCCACATTTATTTGTGGAAATTTGACAATACTTGTATTATATTAGTATGCTAACATATACTAGTATGTACCAGTATTTTGAAATTAGTTATATTTGCAATAATCACTGGCCTTGGCAGACGATTACAGCATTTGGTACGTACTCCTATGAATTTAGAAAACACGCGGTTGAACTAGGGTGTCGGGGGTGCCTCGGGGCATACCCTCTAGTTTAGGTTTTTGCACCCTGGTGGAATGTGAGTTATGGTATCCAGACCGTTGAATGAATCTGTTGGTGTGTATGTTTTGCATTTTTAAATATAGGTTTGATAGGCAGGCAGGTAGCATACTTTTATGAATGAATGTGAAAACTTTAATTTTAAGTAGGCAGGACCCGGAAAAAAGGCACAGAGTTTGGTTCCATTCGGGATGGACATTCCAGCCTCCGGGATTTTTAGCAAAATGTCAGCAAATTTTTACTTACTATTTTTTCTCCATATCTCTTATTTCCAATTATTTTGCTGATACTTTGCATCATTTAAATATAAGTGTATCCAAGCAGTTCAAAAATACTTTGCAACCAATGAGAACATTAGATAAATCATTCGATATCTTTTGAACTTAGCAAAGGATTTTGAATTTGTTTGATACTTAGTTTTTTTAAGTATATTAACACTTGCACTTCGCGATCTTTAGTAATATCATTTTTAACATTACAAATAAAACATACATCTACTCGAATAAAATGAGATTATTACAGTTGTTTTGTAATTTTTTCTTTTTATCGAAACATTATTGACCTTTCAAGTGCAACGTGTTAATCTTAGTTTTTAATAGGTTCATCATTCAGAAAAATAATTATATCTGCTGGAGCATTCGATTAAATGTGCTTGTGTATTTGCGTACGATCGATGGATTCTTTTTGAGTCCATTGATCGTCCACAGGCTAGGATATCTTAACGGTATTAAATAAATAATTTATTTAATTGTACATTATAATATAACATAATATATTTATAATTGTAATTAAATATTTGTTCAATACTTTACACATTTTATATTTTTTTTATTTTTTTTTACAAATAAATAATAATATAAAAATATGCGATAGAAAAAATCGAGACGCACTCAGGTAGGAACGCAATTGAGATTACGTGTTGAGATTCGTCAGTGGCGTTTGGGATGATGCATTTTCAAACTTTGTCATATTTCAGTGGTTATATTATTAGGATAAATCGATACTTTACGTTGCAATCTCTTACCTCTCGTTAGGTTTAAGTAAGTTAAGTAAGAATAAAAAATACCAGCGTTAAAACCTGCGGAAATAACAATAACAACACATGTGTTGGTTCCTTCCCAATTCCTTTTAGCTTACATCAACTGCGTCTCGTATAATAAATATTAATAAATACGAGGGTTTGAGTTTTGTTAACGTATAGTGAGAACAGGTCGGAATTAGGTCGGTTTAGCTTAGGGACGATTTCATTCTTTTGATATAAACCACTGAATTATGCCAATTTTTGTTAAATGTATTATTTTAAACGTTAGGGCGTTTTTTGATACGTAATTTTTCTCTTGCGTCGCACGTAGGGAATGCTCCATTGCAGTGGTTAGGGGATCAAGCAAAGAAGAGGCCCCCACAAAATTGTGGCAGAAGAGGGCAACTATCGACTACATGTTATTTTTCAATGGGCTAATTGATAACCCTTTGATAAATGATTTGTGGTCTTATTAAAATTCCTTTACTACCCTTTATCACGTTGTCATTTATGCTCGTAGTAGTTTTTTAGTTGTAAGTTGTTCCTGAATGGAGATGATGGACCATTCCATCTCCCACCGCTACGGCGTTCCACATTCGCGTTTGATTAAATTTCAAGTCTTTTAAATATTAGAGTTTAGAGAATATTTTGCTATTTTTATTTCATAATTAGAGTCATTGTATTTTGCTATTTAATTAAAAGTCGAGTCCTTGCATTTTTCTTATTAATTAAATTTAAATTCAATAAACCCCTACCCCCTGCCCCCCTGCCCTCTTGCATTTTTCTAATTAAATTAAATTTAAATTCGAGTCTTTGCCTTTTTTATTATTAAATTAAATTTAAATTCGAGTCTTTGCCTTTTCTATTATTAAATTAAATTTAAATTCAAGTCTTTGCATTTTTCTTATTAAATTAAATTTAAATTCGAGTCTTTGCCTCTTTTCTTATTATATTAAATTTAAATTAAATTAAATGTCGAGTCTTTGTATTTTTGAAATATATAAATTAGAGTTTTGTCTTTTAAATATTTTTCATTAAATTAAAATCACGTTTATTTGAATCGTGTGGACGACCGTGACACTTGCAGCAGCTGGCACTAAAAAGTGCATTTGGATCAACAAGACTTCATGAGAGGACCTGGAAAAGATATTTCAGAATTCAACAATGCAGATAAAGACAACATAGTAAGGTTTTTTACAATCATATTCAGAATGATTCAAATTGAATTAATAAATGCATTAATCATAGTATATAATAAATAAATATTTTTAATATTTTAATATATATCGTTTAAATTAACTTAAATATTTTCTCCAAGATAAAATAATTTATTGAATCTTTATACTCTATTCTTTTTATTGCTTTTTTTTATTAAATATATGATCCATGATTTTTTTTTTTAAATAGTTACAAATAAATAAAACAAAAGTTTGAACCATTCTAATTAAATACACTAAAAAGTGTATACGAAAAACGCAGTAAGTAAATACTTTCACTAAAAAGTGTATATAAGAATCACAGTAAGTACAAACATACCTGCTTAAATGCAGATTAAAATACCTGCTTCAATGCAGATGAACACAATTGCTAAATGCAAATAAACATACCTGCTAAATGCAGATGAACATACAATAAGAATATACTTTTCTTATTCAGAATGATTCAAATTGAATTAATAAATGCATTAATCATAGTATATAATAAATAAATATTTTAAGTATTTTAATCTACGTAATTTTTTCTTTTCACCAAAGAAATTGATCTAATAATAAGAAAATTAGAAAATTTCATTTTAATCTATTTATATATAATAATTTAATTATATTTACACAGTGCAAATTAATGAGAAGTTATTTTAAATAATTCTAATTGGAAATGTATAAATCTTACTAAGCGAATAAAAATACACAAAAGTACAGCCAGCACTAGCGAGTGCATATAAATATTTCAAGTATATGCATTTTGATTCTAAAATTATTTACAAATAAATATCAAATTAACATAAGAAAGAGAGAGAGAGAGAGAGAGAGAGAGAGAGAGAGAGTGAGAAAGTTCTAAAGAAAGTATTTTTATTAAATATATATATAAATAAAAGTTTCATAAAGTAGAAATGAAAACCTCAGATAAATGACATTAAAATCATTCAACAATATTTTTTACAAAGATTTTAAAATAAAATAAATTATTTTATTAGAATAAAAATGCATAAGGCTTGGTATTGAAATAAACCTAATTGAGAAAAGGCTGTCCCACACTTTCTCAAGAGAGAGTGTGGATTATATTAATAAGTTCAGAGTACAGGGACCAGGCTTGCATACGAAATTGTAAATGCACTTGGATTATCAAGCTTGTAGATTTTCATTTGGAATAATCTTTTTTGCCATTTTACTATTTTTTTTTGGTCTTTTTTTTGTGTGTATATTTAGTCTTAATAAATATTTGCATAACTGTCACATTTGTAGTAAATTATGATGTAATGTAACAAAGCATCGTTCTTCGATGTGTAGAGCTGCCTTTATTTATGCAATCATAGTTGCATATTAAATTAATTATCACACTCTTCGATGATAATAATTACACCTATCTTATTGACATAAAATAATAATAAATTTATATTGAAAATCTATGAGACTTGATTAACTTAGGATCTGTTGAAGCAAGTAGTAGTAATTAATTAATTAATTAATTATAAATTATCTTTCACTATTAGATTAATATTTTTTTTTTATATATTTAATTGAAATTTTTCTTCTTCGAAGATTTCATACTGTATTCATATATACTTCAATTTATATTTATTTAAAATATGTGCTTCGAAAATTGTGGAATTGTATTACTATTTTTTTTCTCTTTTGTAATTTGGTAGAAATAAAAAAGTATCTTGTTTATAATTAATGTAATACGTACATCAGACATTCGATGCAACTGTATATATATTTCGCGTTAATATAAATGTAATTAATAAATAAGAGACTTTATGTAATCTATCGATCAAATATAAATTTGATCTCGTTATGGTTACGATTATGGCAGTGTGCATAATTGCGTACGCATTTTATAATACGACACATGGTGCAATATTTTTTATTTAATTTTTTTATTCCTTTCAACTTGATGTTAATTAATTTTGAAATATTGTGTAATATTTACAATTGTTGAAATTTTTTACAACGTGTCTTGAATAATTTATTATGCCTATACTTGTAATTGTATTAAATAATTAATAATTTTTACACATGGAGGGAGAAACAAACATAATGCATCTTAGCATTATGCATCTTTGCATTATGTTTGCAACGTAATGCAAAGAAATGAATCAAAATGAATCTTTTTGTATTCTTTTTTATTTAAATATAAAATACATTTTCTAATGCATCGAGAATTGGGAATTTTGTGATGTCCACTTTTTGGTCATTTAAATTCTTCTTTTTTTAAATTTAAATTTCAATGCTTATTAAATTATCCAAATTATTAAATTATCCAAGTTTCGGTCGCGAATTATACATCGAATTCCATTTTTCCACACATGCCCTTTTTATTGAGGTTTTTTGTTACAGAAAGTACTGTTTTCTTTTTTCAAGCTCTAAGGTTTAATATTGCAAAATAATTATTTTATCAATGGATATTTACAACAGTGTCTACGATATTATTCCAAGGTTTGTCATACTTATCATTTATGATATAAAAATAAATTAATACAAATTATTTACAAGTTATATATGTATTAATATAAAATTAATTTATGTTCTAGGGTTTTCAAATTTTCCAGTGAACAAAAATTAAAGGTAAAAGAATCACGGGCATAGTAAAACACTCCCTTTTTTTTATCGAGGATTTGAACGAAATAATAAGGATTATAAAAAAAATAATTTAACCAGAAGACAAAGTTTCCATAATGGTTTTTTTTTATTCAAAATATGTTTTGTCTGGTTTATTTAAAAAATTAATTTTTGTTTCAGGGTCATCGATATTGGCAAGATTCAATTTCACTTCTTTCAGCCTGTTTTCTCGTAGTAGTTTTGTATCAGGTTTCGTGTCTGAATGTATGAATGTATGTGTGTGTGTGAACAAACTTTCTATATTCGTTTAATATGTCAATTGTGCTATTATTTTCAGGACATTTTCATCGTTGGTTGTTGATATTCTCACCGTTGGTTGTTGATATTCTCATTGAGTTTTCTTTAATTATAAATCTTTTCAAATTGTTTTTATTTACAGGTAACAACAATTTTTTTTACAGCATCTGAAGAGGATTAGTTGTAGTTAGGAATTATATATTAGATGATAAGGTGATAAGATGATAAGATGAATAATATAACAAAAATTTAAATATAAAATAATTATAAATATAAATAATAAAATTTAAAAATTAAAATATTAATTTAATAATCATTAAAATTGTTTTAATCCCATAAAAAATTAAAACACTTTTATCAGGTTTTAAAATAATACGAGGAATATTTGTTCTAACATTACGAATTTTTGTTACTATTAAAATAATATTAAATGCACGTCAGTGCACATCATCACAATGCGTGCGTTCGAATTGTAACAATTTGCGTGTTACATTCGAGGTATTAGTCGAATGTAAATCAAAACGATTTACATTCTTGCGTTTGTTTAATTATAAGAAATTTGCGTTTTATATTTGAATGTTGCAACCAAATTTATGTCAATGCGTTTAAACATGTTTGCGTTAATTTAGAGATGTTAATCGGGTAGGTAGGTAAGATGATTAAAAACGATGTTCATGATTTTTCATTCAACTTTAAATAACAATCTAACTGCGATATTCGATAAAAAAAGAAAAGTTGGAAGAAAAAATATATATGACTCGTTTTTCGCGTTTGAATTTTTTGATTTGAATTTCTTTCTCTTATAAATGTCTTAATTTAATCTTAATAAATTAAATGTAGAAGTAGAGTCTTAGCCCGAGGGTCTCCGAAGACAGCAACCTCCTCGTGGTGAGACCTGGGTCGATATTACTTGCGATTTTATAACAATTTTTAATTGTTAATTATGTAACGCAAGTACTATCGGGCAAATGGCTGTGTTAAATTCAATCTAAATTCAATCTAAATTCAATCTAAATTTATTTACATGTTTAATTATTATTCACTTTTCTTTTGGTCCTTCTCTGACACTTTGTCTTTTTTTTATTTAAATAATCAAACGTTTGCATGCGAAGAAACTTTTAATGATTTTAGTAGTTTTTTTTAGATATTTGAGATTAATAGAATTTATCTCCTCCGATAATCATATAAACAACTTTCGAAAATAAAACTGTCATAGATGATATCAAGCCAGCCTAACAGTGGATTTCGAGGAAGAAGATACGAAGAACTTATACTTATTACATTTAAATTATAATATACATGTGTAAAATAATTGTTAAATTATTTCATTAATTATTACATTATTTCTAACGTAATTCAAAATATAAAATAGTTTCGATATCTTTTTATTTAATATGTTTTTAGATAAACCCTACGAACCGGAAGACGTTACTAGTTAAAAATATTAATTAAAAAATATTCTAATAACTTTCATTCTTTTCAATTAAATCTTCTGTTAGATTTAGACACTTATTTGCACGCACATGCGCTTAGAATTAGATCTCTATCAAGTAACGCATGTGTAACGGGGATAATAATCAAAATGAATAGAATTAATCCCCTCCGATAATCTTGTAAACATAAATTTAAAAAAAAACTTTAATAGTTTACTTCGAGCCAGTCTAACGGTGGATTTCGAGGAGGAAGGTACGCATAACTTATACTTATTACATTTAAATTATAATAATTATTTCTTATAATTATTTAACAATTATTTAACACATGTCTACTACTCTAATGCACCCTTCTTATATTTAAGAATGTTCTAATATTTATTCTTTGATTTAAACATTACATTATTTCTAACGTAATTCAAAATATAAAATAGTTTCGATATCTTTTAATTTAATATGTTTTTAGATAAACGCAACAAACCGGAAGACGTTACTAGTTAAAAATATTAATTAAAAAATATTCTAATAACTTTGATTCTTTTCAGATAAATCTTCTGTTAGATTAAGAAGTGTATTCACGCACGTGCACATAGAATAAGATTTCTTAGAAGTAGTGTTAGTTTAACGAGAATTATATTCGAAATTAATAGAATTAATCCCCTCCGATAATCATGTAAACATCTATTTAAAAAAAAAAATTTAATAGTTTACTTCGAGCCAGTCTAACAGTAGATTTCAAAGAGGACTACATCCAACTTTTATATTCCGAGCTTTTAGATTATAATATACATTTCCTTCAATAATTTTATTTAACTATGAGTAAAAGTATTTTTTAATTAACTCTCATTAGTAAATTTAGTATCGGTATCTATCAGTATCTATCAGTATCTATCATAAAAATCAATTAAGAAATATAAATATATAATTTTCATCCTATGCAGTTAACTGATGACAAATATTATGTTTGTATAATTTTTCTTATAACAAATAATTATTATTTGTATTCTCGAATTTATTTTATAGACCCTTGTAAAAAAAACAGGAAAAGAAAAATATAAGACACCCTCGAATAAAAATTTGGACGTTTTTTCTAATTTCAATGGGAATCCATTAGTCCCGGCGATTTCAATCGTTTTCTCAAGATGCAAAAATGAGAAATTTGTATCAGGAGTACATGTTGATAGTGAAGGTATGCGAACTTTCTTGATTTTAGTTCTAGACATCACCGCTAGATGGCATGAACCCTTCGAAGTCCTTCTCCATGGTCCGCGCTTTAGACCTACTCGACCACTACCAGGTCGGTAAATTTTGATGGTAAGTTACCATCAAATTCTGTCGGTAAAATCTGATGGTAAGTTACCATCAGGACTTTCCGACCGTTTTGTGCCATCTAGCGGTGACGTCCAGAACTAAAATCAAGAAAGTTTGCATACCTCCACTATCAACATGTTCTCCTGATACAAATTTCTCATTTNTATAAAATAAATTCGAGAATACAAAGATTAATTATTTGTTACTAAAAATTAAAATGTATATAATAATTTCTATATAATAATTTTTTGTATAAAATATATAAAATAAATTGCATAGATGTTATACTTCGTTCATTTAAATTATAATCTTCATTTTTTTCGATAGTTTAATAATTTTTTAGGATATGTCGAGATACTAATTACATTACAATTTTATTAAATAAATTTAACATTTTTCAGATTTAAATTAAATCATCGTTGTTATTTTAATTCTACTCGGATTCGCTTCTCGTTTTCATTTAGTCATTTTGTATTCTCAAATTCTTTATTTTTAAATAATCGATTTAATAAAAATAAAAGATTCATAAATATACTTATTGATTATCTAAATATTAAGGAATAAAATAAAAACACGTCAATCATTTATTATTGAACAATTTTTATTATTTTGATAGGTGTATTACAAATCTGTATTGAAAATACATGACATAATCTAAAACACGTTATTTATAGCAAGGCACCTATACTGTCCTGTTATTATTTTGTTTAGAAAAGTTGTTAATACGTTCGTTTCGTAAAAAAATGGTCCCTGTTTGTTTATCCATGATTTACATTTTTAATATCACCGTTCATTCTCTTTGCTAAAAAATTATTTGTCAGTCGAATTTAATAAAAGTTAATAGTTTTTGGTATATAATAAATTGCCTGATCCATTCATTGTACAAAATAAGTTATATATATGTTTCTCATATACAGCCAATCACTTTCCTTTGCCCGGTATCATCTAGATCTGAAAACAATTAATTTATAGAAATGAAGAAATGTTTTTTAATTAATGATACTGATTTTGAGATGAATTATATGCAGAAATTAATAAGCAAGCTTTTTTAGTAAATAGTAACAAGAGAATAGTAATAGATTACTTTGAAAAAGATAAAGAATTTGATAAAGACAATTACGACAACAATCAATTATACAGCTTTTTCGTTCCTATAAATAAGAAATAAAAACATAATACATCATTTACCTACACCATTATACATTTGATCATAACAAGCAGTGTGATATTAAAATATTAGTCGAGTTAGACTTACGAGTTAGTTAAGATGACTGTTTGAATGATTCTGTGAATATGGTTAGAGTGAGGGTGAGTTCAAATTAGGACTGCCTGGTGTTGACGAAGATGTTGATGGTGTACCTGGTGGTGATGCTTCCAAAGGACAAACCAGATTTCCATAATCCACTTCGTTTTTACTCTTTTTACGTTTCAAAGTGAACTGAGACTTCTTTGGTGCCTTTTATATTAAAATAATAATATATTGTTATATCTAATATAATTTATCTTTTAATATTATTATCGATATACCAACCTTCAATCTAGCCGTAAGAGTTAAAGGTACAAATCCAAGTGTACTTTCCATCTCTCTTTTATGCTGCACAACTTCTCTACCAAGAATTTGATTAAAGTGAGTTGTCAAATGCCTTCTTAATAGAGTTTTTGAAGGTGGAATGCTTAATATGGTTGCTAACAACTCTGAGGTGAAACGACCTTCATGGATCATTAGTCCACCATGCACTCCTGAGCCTCTCATATTGGGTGCATATTCCGCAAGATCAACCACTCTTAACCAATCCATCACTCTGTGATTAGTCCATAGCGTAACGTTACTTCCATCTGCACCATTCCCACTTATTGATCTTCTTTCCAAATTGTCTAATTCAAAATTCAGTTCTCTCAAAATCTATAATTAAGATTTATTATGTTCATTACATTTATACAATAATATTGCACAAAAAATACAATGTTAATCAATTTACTACCATATTCTTGTTTAAATTTTATATATATAAAACTTAATATTACCTGAATTCCTCGTCGTAAACTAGCTGCATGTAGTTGAGCTGTCACACCAAGATTCAATAAGTCTTCTGTTGTTAATCTATGTAATACTCTACCATCTACTTTGGCATTATGAAAAGCTTCTTTATGTTGGGGTAATCCAATATCATCTAACCATCGTAATACCGCAGCACTATCCATCTAAAATGAAAATCAAAAATGATTATCAAAAATATCATCTAATAAATTGATGTATATTAATAAAAACATTATTTACACAACCTTTTCAGAACCAAGAAAGCCCTCCGCATTAGATCTCTCTGATTCAATTGCATATAATAATTTCTTTCTGTGTAATATATTTTTAATATCAAGTTCCTTTTCAATTTGATTCGGGGTTGCATCGACTAATTTTACACCAGTAGCTCCCCATCGTCTTAATTCTGCAGCATAACATTCCAGGCCAATACGGGATAACCAATCACCAACTTCTTCTATAGACAATTCTGCAAGGGGCTTTGGTGGTGCTGATTCTGGTTGAAAACTAGATTCTCCAATTACTGTTTTTTCTTCTTCCGCTAAAGAAAAATGAAACAAAATAAAAAGAAATTATATATATTATTCATATTTTTAATATTATATTTTAAAGTACCATCTTGGGATTATGGGATTATTATTTACATTTAAATATATTATTATTGATTTATATATTTTAAAATTGGCTTCTCCTTTTTGTCAATAAATGATTATTAAACGAACTCTGTGTTATCAAAAACAAGCAAACATGACATAAGCATGCTTAAGTAAAGATTCATTTAGGAACCTAGAATAGGAGCTGATAGACATCTCGCAGAAATTCCTCTAACAGCCAATGGTACTGTTGTGTGCTCTCCGGAGATTAAATTGGAAACCTTACCAAACGCGACTCCTTTCTTCGAAGATGTCGGTGGCCTTGGAAGACTGCTATATTGGCCGGCATGTCTACTGAATCTCTCTCCCTATAAAAAAAAAGTAACTGTAGATTTATACTTAATGCAAATATATGAATAATGTTTAATTATAATACTTACATTGGATAATGAACTTGTATTTCTTAATGCTAAATTTTCATGTTCTAAGCTAGCCTGCCTGAGTTTCAGTTCGGAAAGAGAACTAAGAAGCTCGAGTTTTTGTGTCTCTAATGCACTTCTTGATAACACTTCCTTTAAAATAATAAAAAAAATTAAAGTTGCATTACTAAAATCCATGTAAATTAAAATGTAATAAGATATAAAATCATATGTAACCTTTTGTAAAGCTTCTTCCATTTGTCTAAGGGAATGCTTTTTTTCTTTAAGCATATTTTCCAATTCTTGAATTTTGCTAGATTGTGCATCGACTTGTTCTGATAGAACTGATACCTCCATGTGAAGCGCACCACGTTCGCTTTCTAATTTTTGAAGACGTTCCTAGAAAAGAAAAGAAACACCTTAAGGTTTTAAAAATAAATTGCCGATCTTCATTTTTAAATTAAACAAATTTGAAATTAACTAAATTAACAAAATAACGAGTTTATATAATAAAGAAAATTAATTAATAATTCTTTTTCGCATTTCATATACCTCAGTTTTATTACAGTAGCTATACATGTGTGAATTATTGCCACAATGAAATTGTTGTAAAGAACAGTAATGTGATCTATCTTTAGCACAGCATATTAAATCACTATGTGATTTAGTCCTCTGATTATGATCAGATTTACTTTTAAATCTTCGTCTTCTTCTATCCAATGAACCAGCACAACGACCTACTGAATTTCCAGAAAGAGAAGTAGTGCTATTTGTTTTGTCACTGGAATGTAAATGACATTCCTTCAAAGGTAATGGAATTTGTTGCATATGACAAGGATGCATTGTGTGACAATTGCAACTTAAAGAAAGATGATCCTTGCTATAATGATGTGGCAGCTCACTCTGAATACTAATTTACATAAATAGATCATTTTTAAATTAATCACTCGTATCCTATTTTATCTATGTCAAAAAATTAACAATCGCATAAACACCTTGAGCATGGTGTACTATATAAAGGTGGAAGTGTTGATAAATGAGTTGGATTAGTTTTAGTTATCGATGTTCCACAAATATTAGACACACTGCCTTGAAGATTTATCATCCTATTGTATTCGAATAGACAACCCTAAAGTGTGATATATCACAAGTACGCGTTAATTTATGTTAAAAATAAAATCTTCTTAATATCAGATATGATTTCATAAAATATATTCTTCCAAATACCTGACAAAGACAAGTTTGAGACCTACAAGCACTATGACAATCTTCAACAAATCTAGATGGATCAATTGCTATTCTATGTTGATAATCTTCTGCATAATCCTCACCACAACCTGAATTGGATGTTTCAGAAGAATCATATCCTTCTGAAGGTGTCCATTGACTATCCCAGTGTTTTATAGTTGAAGCAGCATCCGACGAATCCGACTGTGAATCTAAATTAGATTCGAAGGACTGTTTTTACTATTTCTGAGATAAGACCAAATCTTCAAATTTCTCTTATAAAATCAGTGAACCTATATTTAGCACACTAAACGTTTCTATTTAACTGATAAAGATTCTATTTTTGTATCATTCTAATAAAAAAAAAAACAGAATGCTTGAAATATTTTTTGCTTATAAGAATTTATTTAAAATGTTAATATAGTAATTATCTTGGAAAAAATTAATTTCGTAATAATACTATTCGTCATTATTTAACCCAAATATAATTAAAAAAAAAATTGTTTCTAGATAAATACTTGTGAAAATATATTAATTAAAGACCTTTCCTATGTAATTTATTGTCTTCTTCCATGGTAGCAATTAAATTCTTGTATTCTTTAGAATAATTGTTCCACGTATTATCCATTCTTTATACAAAAACATCTTCTTCAAAAATATTATTGCACCATCATTATTGAAACATATAATCAATGCATAAATGTATGCCACATAAAACGTGAGGAAATAATATTGAAAAAACTTTTTTAAGTATTTAAAAACTTTTTAGTATGAAAAAAAAAGTAAAGAAACAAATAATACACTTGTCTACAACTTGTACGAAAGTATCGGTATATCGGCGTAAAATTTCAAAATTATTCGGAACGTTGAATATAAATGAAGATACTCAGTCTCATATGCTAAGCTCAACTTGGTCTCCATCGAAACTAAATTTAACATCACGAAATTTATCGTGAGGAGGAGGAGAAAGAAGAAGAAGAAGAAGAGAAAGAGGAAGAGAGATTGTAACTTATAAATAGAGCAAGTGTGTTCTCCCTCTTTATTAGTCGGGATCGCTGCCCCTTCTTCTCAATAATGATGAGAGATCAAGGATGAAGATACATATATACATAAGTGGTGAGCAACGTTGAGGGATAGCACACGTATATTAGCAATCAACGATATCTGTCTGAAGGTCCGATTAACACGTTGATCGCCCAACATGTTTTGCTTGAGTTTCCTACAGAGCCCAAAAATGCTGTCAGAACGAATGACATTTGTAAAGCGGTATTGGTGGACAACAATGCAATTCCAGTAAGCACATATGTTGTCGGTTATCTAATTGTATCGAATCTTTGGGTGATTACAAAGTATAAAATATTTTTTTTTCTTAAATTTGGAAGAAATGTAAGCAATGCAATAAGAAAGAATATCAATTAAAAATACTATTTAAAATAATAAAAATATCACCTAAATATGGATAACGGGGCCCCAAAGAAATATACCCGTTCACCCACATTTGGATGATGTGGCACTCAACGTGTTAAGAGCTTATACTTTATGAAATAAATAGCTTTGTATTATCTGAATAGATACACCTGAATGATACGTATTTCTCATGGTATATAATTAATCTAAGAACGGGGAGGGGGATAAATATGAAGATATATATGATGCTTTTGATAAAAAAAATATAAATTACAATATAAAAAAATGTATTTAAATGACGTTCTTGTTTACGAATAAACGAAACACGTATCATCATAGATCGTTAGTAACATGTCTCGTCTACTATACAGTAGACAAAGTTTAAGAACATCCGGATGTAGACTGACATACGTGAGAAGCATTTCACTGTGATAAACACAGCATATGAAAACACGTGCATGGTAAGACTTGCGCGTGCCGGAAATCAGTCCGGATATGCGAACCACGTGTTTCCATTGACATCTGCGCTGATTGCGAAAGATAAGTATATCCGGAAATGGGCCATTAATAATAACGATAACGTTAAAAAGAACAAGAAAAAAAGATATATATAAGGGATACATATATATCTGTTCCCTTCTATTGTTTAAGTACTAAACTTTTTCTTTTGAATTTGCATTCACATCAGCGCGTGTCAGCTACTATTAATGTTGCTATTGCTGTTACTACTACTGCTGTTGAAAGTAAACAAGGAGATGATTATGAAGACGGCTCCTTCTTACCGGCTGCATCCACTGCATGAAAATTTCAATGGTGCTTGCATCCGGCGGGGGAGGTGGGGTAGGTGCACTTTTTATCGCTGCTACGAGATTTCTTGTTGCTTCTTTAACTGAATCCTTCCATTCTGTGTTCCCATCAACGGCGCCTTCGGCACACGCTCCTGAAAAATCAAGCAAATAGAGTCAAAAATAAATGAAGTTGATTTGAAATATTTAGAAATTCAGAAATTCGTGATTATGTGTTACTTATTGATTAATTTAATGAAATTATTAGAAGAAAAAAAATCTATATAAATATATCATGTATAATTTTCAAAGATTATTACCAGATATTATTCCATCCATTTGTAACAATGCAGCCTCCAACATTTTACTCGCCTCGCTTGAATTTTTTGATAAAAAATTCGACTCAGTCACCTGCACCGTAGTGTCGTTTCTCTCCTCACTTTTTCCCATTACTTATCACTGGAAACAAAAATATAATTATGCAAACAATGAATATATTTTTGTGACCGATCAACAATGTGATAAGAACATTAAAAACAGATCGGTTTCGGAATGACACATCGCACGCGACTGTCAAAAGGAATGAGTCATAGGATTTTATTTTAACGATGCAAGTTTCTAATATTTACCGAACCAAAAGAAAATAATATATAAAATAAGAAAGAAAAAAAAGATAAAAATAATCTTCTTTATCCTCGAAAATATTTAAAACTCCTTTCACTTGTCATTTATCAACATTACCCCAACAAATATCATCATTTCAATCTAATTTATATTCTTTAAAATTTGAAAATAGAATGTTATATATAAAAGAGTTATAATTAACCTACCACACATGCATAGAGGAATGTTAAATAAATCTAATCTAAGATTTATCTGCAAAAAAAACAATAACAAATGATTGTTATCAATCTTATCTGTAGAGTCCAAAATGATAGATTAATCTTACCGTGTAGTTTCATGATTTTATTTGGATTGACGATTAAACGTATATCTGTTAACTATCGTTGATTAAATTTTTAAAAATATATATAAACTGCATAAACGAATATTGTGCGAACGGTCAACAGGTACTAAAGAGCAACGCCCAATGGCTACGCCACCATAACGTTTCTGCCTCCACATTGTTTCTGTCTCTCTTTCTCTTTCTTTCTCATTCTATCTTTGTCCCACTCTCCATTCTACAACTCATATCTTTTTTTCCATTCTAATGTAAGATCATTCTAACAAACTCGGTTATGTATTTATCATTCTTAAAGCATATTTCTTTTTTTTTTATAACCTTTGATCGTTTTGATCATTACGTAAAAGAAAAAGTAAATAATCCAGTTATATAATTAGAAATAATATTTAATTCGAAGATTTTTTATAAAGGTTAGAGGGGGGGAAAAAACCCATTATTTTTACATTTATTTCATGCTTAAAGTAATAGATTTCTTCTTCCCCTAACCTAATATTTTCGATCGTATGTATAAAACAAAAAAGAAATAAGTATTAGTATTGAAATATAAATAGCGTGAATTTATCTGTATTTATTCAGGTTTCATGATTTTATTTGCTAAAATCATCTGGCAAATTATGTAGATCACGATTATTTATGGTTCGAATGAATATGGGAAAAATGTGTTTTGTGTTTTTTCATATTGCTGCTAGGTGTCGCATTTAAATATATGTTGATTATTGTTTCTTTTCTCGATTATACAATAATCGATTACTTATCTCGATCTTTGAATCTCGAATAAGTAAAGATAAATACAAGTACCTTTTTATGAAAAAATGTATTTTTAATCTTCTTCCTATCATCGATCGTAGGCCCACATAAAAGAGCGTTTTAATCTTTTATCTTTGAAAAGATGAACAACTATCGTTATTATCGACGATGATGTTTCTGAAACATTAAATATTGCGAGTTGAGAACTTGCGATAAATGTACTGTATGTATGTGCACTATTAAACAACTCAAATTCAATTTATCGAAATGTTAACTTTTTCCTATTTAAATAAAAAATTAGTGTTATTATATTTTCATATTTAATAATACTGGTATTGAATGCAATCATTAAAGAATATATATTTTCCAAAAAATTTATAATAATGAAAAAAAGTACTCACTGATTTGAGATTCTCGTCACTTTCTTTAACACGGTGGATCGATTTGGCGTCATTCGATTCGAATCTCATACTCTCGATCCGCTCGATTTCGATCATACCGCGATATGTCACGCGCTTACTTGAAATTATCCTTTTTTCTTTCGTTATTACTAAATCACTATTAAAACGTATATACACAAATAATTAATCGAATTAATAAACTAAAATGCTGAGATGATTACGCGAGACGTTAGACGACATGACAGAACGCGACTACGAGGAATCAAAATTGATTGTACGCATTACCAACCTTTGATTGGTCGAGAAATAAAGAAACGAAAAAAGTGAGGTTATGTTCGAGTAGTTTGAATAAAAAATTTCACGCGAGACTACAAAAACACCTGAATAACTTGTTTACAGTTCCGTTCGAATGAATTCAATCATTCTTCTTGATTTTCTTTTATTTTACAAAGAATTAAAATCTATTTTCGATCGTCAATTTAACGGACAGAGAAATTGACAGAAGAAAGAGTGAGAGAGAGGATATCTGAACATGAAGTAGTTATCAGGAATGGATTGGTAGCAATGCTCACCGATATCGGTGATCGAGGATATGGATACTTGGTATACTTCCGTTACGTTTCACTCGTCTGTTCATTGCTGAAAGAAGGTGGGAAAAGAAAAAAGAAAAAAAAATAACATTGTGAAAGATGTGCGTGGTTTTGTGAGACAGAAGAGAGAAATTCCGTGGGTTGAAGCTGGCCTCGTCAACACACCTTTGAGGAATGTTAGTAAGTAAATAAGATGCGTGTCCCGACCTCATTTCTTTTTTCTATCTCTCTCTTTCTCTCTTTCTATCTGTCGTTCTATCTCTCTTCCTCCCTTCCTTTTTTCTCCACTCCTACCATTCTCTAGGTCTTTCGTTCTCTCTCTCTCTTTCTCTCTCTTTCTTTCTCTCTCTTTCTTTCTCTTTCTTTCTCTTTCTTTCTCTCTCTCACTCGCTCGCTTTCGACGGCGCTGTCTTTCCGCGGAAAAGCCGCGAAAACTACGTCACGAGTGACGGATTCGGTCAAAACTGGGACAAAGTGCAGTGCACTCTGGCATTGCGCTTTACCCACCAGGTGTTTCTATGCCGTAATCTTCCCAGGATTGGGTAATATTCGTACCGTTGCACCTTGCTCTCGAATACCTGCTCGATCTCCAATACGAGAATCTTGACACTCGACTAGGTACCACAAACTGACAGGTAAAGGTTTACATTCGTCATTGTCTCTTTTGGATCAGTTAATTGTATGCGTGAAATTCGACCTAAAACAATACGTGTATCGTCGTGTCTACTATGTAATATTTGGCAGAATTTTACCTTTTAAATCCCTACGTGTGTATTTTATTCTCTCCTAAGTGATATATTTTCTTATATCTTCGATCTGAATTCAAAAAGGATACGTGTCCTACTATTCGAGTATACGTATGTATGTATATATATATATATATATATATGTGTGTAGATAGTATATATATATATATATATAATATGTGTATATGATGTATATATATATATATATTTCTTTTTAATACTAGTAAGACGAAATTAATGTTAGATCGAAACTTGAATAAATGATAAATGTCTTATGGGCGTTTCTATTTAATTTTGTCCTTTCTAAAATGTCGAAATAACATCATTATGCATATTTGTTATTATTTTTAGTTAGTGACGTTGTCATATTTAATAGTATAATTTATTAAAGAAGTCATATTTTATATTGTAATTAAAATTCCAATGGTAATTTTTACAAAGACACTCTTAATGGTGCAGGTTAGATGAAGAATTCAAGATAGGATTCCACTGTTTGGTATCATGTCAGATGGAGTCGATGGTGGCGGCGGGGAAAACGAGGTAGACTCTCATTCCTCTTCGCATGCAGAGGCTGGTGATTCTTCTAATCACAGAGAAGAAGAAGCATTGGATCCAGACAACGAAGCAGCTCTTAATACTAATTATGATAGTAGCGATGGAGCTGTTCCAGCATTTAGGTTTGATTAGTTTTCAGATCCTTTAGAAGCCAATTAGTAAAAAAAGAATATATTTTGGCATGAAGTTGCAGTACATTGATCTATAGCATAATATGTTTTTTTATATATTATTTTGACACTTTCACAGATGCGACCGGTGTGACAATTATGAAACTATAAATAAGACAGCATTTTGTGCTCATCAAGATCAGTGTATTGGAAACGGTGAACAAGGAGAAAGTGCAGAGGGTATTGATGGACCTGAAAATGATGGAGATGGAGATGAAGGTCATTCAGGCTTGCGAGCCCATAGAAAAATATTTGAATGCGATGTTTGCAACATGAAATTTTCTAATGGAGCTAATATGAGAAGACACAAGGTAAAACTATATATAATGGCAATTGTACAAAGGAAAAAAATGTGATGATCTTGCATGTATGTGTTGTATTCATTTTTTGTTTGTTTTCTATATTATTTTACCTTCTAGATGAGACATACGGGTGTAAAACCATATGAGTGCCGTGTATGTCAGAAAAGATTTTTTCGCAAAGATCATCTTGCAGAACATTTTACCACTCATTCAAAAACTTTACCATATCATTGTCCAATATGTAATAGAGGTTTCCAAAGACAAATTGCCATGAGGGCACATTTCCAAAATGAACATGTAGGGCAACAGGATATGGTCAAATCGTGTCCATTATGTAGTTATCGAGCAACTACAATGAAATGTCTTAGGTTGCACTTTTTTAACAGGTAAATTAGTTATCGTAAATAATACTTTCTCTTTGACTGTATTTGCAAGTATAATTATAATCAGAAGAATACCTTTATTCAGATATATGTGTTTGTGTTTAGACATGGAATAGATTTAGATAATCCAGGACCAAACAGTTCAACTTCAATATTAAATAGTTGCACACCTGGGGAAGCTATGCCATCTGCTACCCTATCCGATAGTGGTGACAGTACTGGCAATAGATCAGCGGACAACGCAACTCCTCCAATGCACTTTCTTACTCCTCACGTTGAAATATCCATTCCTTACCCAGAACAAACAACCAACCAACGAAATTCAAGTCCTGCTCCACTAAATGGTGATAGTCCAAATAGTCCACAAAGTGCAGATAGCAATAGTAATGCTCCAAGCAGTAGTCATCATCAATTACCTATTAACAGTAGTGGCATTCATAGGTAAGTATACTACTATTTAGAAATATATATTTCATGAGACACTTAACTTGTTTGTTCATATTAGAGAGTATAAATAAATAATCTTATATTACAAGGAATGTGGGTGGTGGAGAAGAAGCTATCACACCTTCAATCTCTTTAATTCCTATCAAACAAGAGCCAAATAGCAATGGTATGGAAGATAGCGGTGCAACATCCAGTAATCTTTCATTGCCATCGTTAATCAAGGTTTCACCATTGAAGACACTATTGCGAGATGATCTATGTCTTAAACTTTCTACAAGTTCCAGTAACAATAATAACACTAACAACAATAACGGTTCAAATTCCAATTTACATTCGAGGGGTGAACCCCCGACATCGACGAGACCTGATCCACGAAGTAGCGGTTTACAGTGTATGCACTGTAGAATTACTTTTCCAGATCAGACATTGTACTTTCTTCATAAGGGTTGTCACAGTGAGAGCAATCCATGGAAGTGCAATATATGTGGTGAGCAGTGCTGTAACTTGTACCAATTTAATTCGCATTTATTGAGCAAAAGTCATCAGTAGCAGCAAACAAAAATTATGCAATGGCATATCATTTTTCACTCTTTATTTAAAACCATCTTATTCAGAAATGGTACGTAAAATTATACATCAAATAATATCCATATATGAGCATGTGTCATGAAAATATAAATATAAGTATATATACACATATAGAGATTATATATTTTAATATATATAGATATATTTATATTTTCACACACTCTCAAATATAAAAACTCGATCCCCAACGAAGTACTTTTAAACAAGAAAATACACATACATAGATATATATAGAGATATATATATATATTTAATCCCGATATGTAGTTATTTTAAATTGTGAATTTTGGTAATAGCCATGTGCTGCCTTCCCCTTTAAAAATTCTACGCGTAATGGGAAGATTTGTGCCTTTTTTCAAATTTGCCGACTTTTACTCGTCCATCATATTTGTCATCATGCGAACGATCCGTCCATAGAGCTTTACAGAATTATTCCAAGCTCTATAAGTAGTATTAACTTACAATTAGATATATACATATATAATATATATGTATATTGGATGAGACATCTAAAAACTAAGCCTGCGAATATTTCGATTATCTTTTTACGAAAAATACGTTTAACTATCGAAAAAGTGGATACAGTTTAGTATGAGAACTCTTATCAAAAGATTATATTTTCTAAAAGTCATAAAGTCGTAATTTGTTTGTCGATCTAAATTTATATTATATTGTAATCGCAGTAAAATGGAACATATTTCATTTAGAGATATTATTTTTTTATAATCAAAACTAAAATTGAGATATATTGAAGCTTTTCAATTTTAGCTGACTCGTCTGATATACTTATTACAGATAAACACATTGGAACAGTCTTAGACTGTTTAAAAAAAAATAAACAGAGTTAAATAGATAGATTACAAAGAAAAATGAAGAACATTTCTATTAGATATTTTATTATAGTTATGCTCTTAGCATGCGGTTGAAATGCTTTGAAACAGACACGATGTATTTTTAAATTTACTTCTTAATCGAATTACTCTCAAATATTAGCTCACACATATGAATTAAATATATAAATAATAACAGAAAAAAAATACATACATATATAATATATATATTTAGTATATATATATTAAATTTTGCCTCTTTCTTGCACTTTATTGCACACAGATCTACGTTTTATTACACATCAAAATAAAAAACAACATCGGGTTAGTTAAAAGCATTTGCCGTTTATCCTACTAATTCATGGTGATATGTGGATTTCAACAGATGGACAATATATTTAACTAGCTAAAAATTTGATTAGCAAGTTGATTTGTATTGCTGATTCATCTGTTTTAGGTAGGAATGTTATATATCGGTAAACCCGATAATGAGAATAACATGTACAGGGCACAAGCCACCAGGCATGTACTATATAAAAGGCAGGTTCGGAGATTTGACCTTGATATAAAATTAAAAAAGGAAAAAGAAATAGAAAAGTGTTTCGCAAATAATTATTTCTCACGGTATATATATACCATACTACTTACAACAGGGTCATATTCTCTGCGCTTTGCCTTTAACTTCGAAGATTATTTTATATATAAATATTTGTACAGAAAAAAAAAAGAAAGCAAATTATTAAGAGGAAAAAATTCGATATGGAAAGAAAATCGAAATAGCGATTAATGCGTTACATGGCAAGCATAATAATTAATATTATGCACAGATAAATAAATATATATTTATATAAGGAAAAGAATATATATATATATATATAGAGAGAGAGAGAGAAAGAGAAAGAGAGAGAGGAGAGACACACGAATATATACGATTATATACACACACAAAGAAAGAGGGAAAGAGAGAGAGAGAGAGAGAGA
>JACGTP010000342.1:0-40817 GCA_023678845.1 Mischocyttarus mexicanus
TTAATCTTACAAATAACTTATTTTTAATATTTCCCTAATTATTATAAAAAGAAATAACACGATCGAAGAGTTGAAATATTTACAAATTATTTATAAGATATAAAATCGGAGTTGTGAAAAAGAAATATTTCAAGTGATGAAAACGGTGATGTTGCAGTGGCCCCATGAGTCGTTTCAAATAAATAAAATATTGGAAAGCGTCAATGTAAACATAAGATGTATATATAAATAAAATATTTCGTTTCTCTCTCTCTCTTTATGTTCGGTTCTTATTGACTTTCTCGTTTAATTTATCAATTGCCCCTTTCTAAAGGCAACGGGAAGGACCGAGCATAATCGAAAGTTCTCATGCTAATACCATCGCGGAATTGAAGGAACTCTTGCAAAGTGTGTCGTAATACTTTGAACGATACACGTTCGAATACATAGCCTTACGGAACAGTAACTGTGATTATGCACGTGGGTACATATTTTATGTACTTCCTAGAATATCCTAGAACTCTTATTGTTAATAAGATTCATGAACAAAAAATACCCAACGTCTATGATAGACAATTATTTATGTGTATAGATATTTACTAGAACTTTCTCGTATTCTAAATCTCTTTAAATAATTTTATATATTATGTCTTATGTGATTTATTTATTAATTACTTAAGTAATATTTTATTTTATTTTATTTTATTTTATTTTATTAATTAATAAAAAAAATTAATAAAATAAAAATATTATCTTTAATTAATATTGTACGTTTTAAATAATACACTATTAAGATTTCTATTATACACTCAAAGAGATTTACTTTGTCAGCTAATACTTTAAAAGAACCTTGATTAGTATAATTTTGAATCTTTAGATCTTTTTCCTTCCTAAAAGAAAATATCAGACTTTAGTGGTTCTGTTCCCAAAGAGCATTGAATTCACCCGACTAAAAACCGGTCGAATAAATAAATAAATAAATAAACTCGTCGTATATACGACGTAGCCCTACCTGGCTGCCGACAACTTTCCTTCGTATACGATTACATACGTCCATACACACATCTTTTTACCGAGAATGGAAAGTTTTAGATAGGACGATCGTATGGGATATGTGTGTACAATTATTAATACATATAGTCGAAAGATATTTCCGATTGAATAAGAAAAAGAAAAGTGAAACACGTTTTAATTCGTATTTTCTATTTACTTTTTCCTTCTTCCTCTTTCAGGTTTTTGTCAAAGATCGATTATTAAGAGAAAAAAGAAAAAAAAAGAAGTTTTTGAAAGGAAATTGTACACACACACACACACATATATATATACGACTAGAAACTATTACACAAGAGCATTTTAATATGTTGGAAAATATGCGAAAATTATAACTCGAACGACCCGTTTCGGTTCAACGATTATACACCTCAGAAATTATATCATTGAAAATTAGCAAACACGAAATTATTTAAAAATAATAAATACAAATTTTTAATCCGGATAGAATTATTGACTTTACGCTCTGATTTAAAAGTGAAAAAATCATTTCACCTATACCTCGACCTTAATATTGGGTATACAAATAAGTTTCTGTCGTTCTTATTTAAAAAAAATTAGGCATTTACTGACTTTAAACGATTTCAAATTGAGTTATTCCTAATATATAAGTGCAAGTTTTTCTTGCGTTTCATACGAATCTTCAACCAAATAATGCTTTCAATTCCGCGTATTATTTCCACGTACATATTTTGTCTTCGACGTCAAAGTCATGATTCTTGAATTTTAAAAACCATTCATGACAACTTCTATCACTTAAGAAAACCTTCTACAAGCAATCGATGCAAAAAAATTAATTCTCTTAACGATATTTTAGTATGTATGATACCAGAACATCTACAACTCCAAGCTTTGGATCGCAGAAAAGTTGATATATATAATAATGAATTGTTAATCAAATACAATGGTCTCAAAGCTGATTTTAATCGTGACAGAAATACAATAAACATCGTTTTGAACGGCACCCTCATAGAATTTCAAGGTACGTGTGTAATTTTTTAAATTTAATTTTAAAATTCAATTTAAATATCGACAAAAAAAAAATATTCTATCAAATTATATTTCGGTAATATATTTTTCAGCGTACATGGTAGAAACAAATATCGTTAGTAATATATCATCAGCTAAGAAAATTTCATGGTCGAGCAATGGTCTTATCCTTGGAGCCGGAGAATTGGTGGTACGTTAACTATAATTAAACTGTACAATATAGAACCATTACTTTTTTTTCAACATTAATTATTTTCGTGAAATTCATTTATATATTTTAGAAAACAAGAAAGGAACGTTATAAAGTTAAATACAATTTCTCATTATCACCAAATTCAATCAAAAGGAGGTAAATCGTATTTCATATTAATTAACACGTACCGTGAAAAGTTCAATAAATATTTTTTTATTATCTATACTATACAGTTCTTATCTACTTAAAACGGTAGATTATGCAATTCGTCGGTTTGTTAATGATTGCCTTGAAAAAGAAATTATAAATAAAACTGAATCTATAGTCAAAGAAAATTTAAAAAATGTATTGGTAAAGAATGAAGTTTCATCTTCTGCACCATCATCCACTGATAACCTTGACGTAATTTTCATTATATATTTATTTAATCTGTAGTAGATATTATATACTTTGAATAAATTAATCTTATTTTAATCTATTTTACTTTCAGCTTAATTTAAATAATTTATTTGACGTTCTCATTGATTCTGCGATTGATTTTATTAAGAATTATAATTTAGAAAAAATTGATTTACCAAATATAAATGAAAGTATTGAAATCAAATTTCTATTATTTTCTATAACACCCCAATTGGAAACCTTCGATGGAACTTTCAAGTGAGAGATAAACATTTTTTAATATTTCCTATATTTACATGTATTTTTATACCAATAAATTTTAAAAATTATTTTATTTTTCAGTGGTTTAACGACTCTTAAAAGAATAACGGATTCAATATTAACTCGAGAAAATCATAAATACATAATTTCTAGTGGTTTTGATATATCTAATATATTTATAGATATGAAATACAAGGTAAATGTTTTTCGAAAAGATTTCTGTATATTAAATCTATATTCATGGATTTACTGGTTTATATAATAACGAATTTTATTTTTTTTACAGCTTACATATGGTAATTTAATTCACAAATTTGGCAGCATGTTTAGTACTGCAAAAAATATAGCAATAAAAAGTAAAATCAGTGTAAATTATAATGTACCACGATGTATAATAGATTTAGAGGAGCTTAAAATATCAAAACTTACTAAATTTGAAATTAAACTGGGAGGACCAGATGTTGCAATGGACAGTCTAACATCTACAATAATAAACACGTTGACTGATCACTTTAACAACTTTAGTAGAACACTGATAGAAAACAATTTAAAAGATTTTTTAAAAAACAAATTAGAATTTGTTGATTGTGAAAAATACAGGACGAAAATAATCGGATAGAATAACCTGATCTCTAATAAAATAAATAAATTCAATTAAAATTTTTAATAACGCAAATGAAATTACTTTGTTTTAAGTCCAATTATATACAAATATACGTTATAAGAAACAGTACTGTTACTTCGAAATAAAAAATAGTATACATATATACACAATTCTTATTATACAAATATATACCCAAGAGTATTTTAATTCATTCGTTAAAGAAATTATATTTCTTATGAATTAAAAAATAATAAATAATTTATACATCATTATTTACAGTAACAACAACAGCGGATTTTTCTACATCTTCTTCATTTACAGAAGTCATTATTTTATCATCTTCCGCATCTTCTACACTTTTTTCATTATATGTATTTATATGCTTATCTTTTTCTTCCATACTAACAGGATTATCGCTAACGTCACAGCCTGCGTTCGCATTCGATTGCGTTGCTTGTTTCAAAGCTAAATATTCTTCAACAGAACCAGTTGGTTTCGTTTCTTCTTTATCGTTATTAACTTCTGTAAGGTGAGATGGCGAAGAAGAATTTAAATTTGGTGAATTAGAGAGCTTAGAAAGCCTTTGACGTTCTCTTAAACGTTTGCGGATTTCAGATTGGATTTTTGATTCTTTTATAACACTTTGTACATCGTCCGTTTGATAATAACGAGTCGCCCAAGTTTCGGCTGATTTCAATTTTTGCGAATTGGATAAATTAGAATCTATCATTTGTGAATTCTTTTGCTCTTTTGTAATACTGTTATCCTGAATTTTTATTTTACCTTTATCTTTATTTTTATTCTTATCATTGTTACAATTTTCCAAGTCATCCATATCGTCAGAGTAATTATCCAAATCGATTATTTCCTCGAAGTCAGCCAATTTATCCTCATCGGAAACAACTCTTTCTTTCAAACGTGAACTAGATGGTGCAAGTTCTTTCTCTAATGTAGATATATTTTCGATTAATTTTTCTTTTTCCTCAATTACACTAACTTTTTCTTCCTTCTTTTCTAAACATTCATTAGTTTTACTATCTGTGTTTGTAGAATTTTCAGATCTAATTTCACTTTTCAAGTGAGACTTCTTTTTCACTCTTTTACGTTTTACGGAATTATCAACTGCATTTGTAGACGATGATGCAGGAATATTTTTATTATGCGAAGTATGAAGATTAGATTTTTCTTCACTGATAATATTAGTTTTTTTATCGTTATCTTTTCCTTTGATTATTCTTGATTCTTTAACACCTTGTTCTATAGAACTAGCTACGACATTTTTATTATCTAAATTACTTGTACTTTCAATTTTACGTTCATTTTCTAATTTTTGATTAACCCTTGTTCCAACCTCATCATTTTCACTTTCGCTAGATAATAATTCAATGGTTGGTGTAGGTTGTACCACTAACACTACGTCTTCTTCTTCTCCATCAATTCGCTGAGAACTTATAATTTTCTCTAACTGACGTCGACAATTCTCTTTCGCATTAATCTCATCAAGTCTAGTTTCATTAACATTATTTTCTTCAACTGTACCATTACTTGCTGATGCTTTGATTTCATTAGAACTTGGTATTATATCGTCTTCTTTACGTATCAAAGCTCTTATCGCCCTAGCACGCATTTCTAATTCTAACAAATCTAACAAACTATCTGCTTCTTTTTCTTTACCAGTTTCTTTCTCGTCCTCTTTCTTAATTTTTACATCCTTATACTTATTATTACTTCCATCTTTATTAGTAATCTTTGTTTTTACCTTACCATTTCCTGCATCTTCCCTTTTACTGTTACCTTGTAATTTCATCTTATTTGAATTTTTATGTTTTTTAATTTTTGTTTTTCCTGATATACCATCTTCTTTCTTAATATCATCCTCGGTGAACCATTCCTCGGTGTCGGATATAATTTCTAAAGAAGGACCTAACATAATAAACATTGGTTAAATTTTAAAACAATGTTCAATCTATTAGAATTGATATTAAAAAATAGCAAAAACTTTGGCATGCACTTTTGTTTAAATCTGCGCATCAAATTTATAATGCAAGGTGTTAATTTCATATGCAAGATCTAATTACCTGATTCGTCCGATTCACTAGTGTCTGACGATTCTAACATTGGTTTTCCATCCAAAATGGATAGCACACGAGTTTTAGACATTCCACTTAACTCACTAGCACACCATTCTTCTAACTCATCAAAATCCATTTTCTAGAATGTATATTTGTAAAATATATTATTAAATCTGATAAGCCTTAATGTATCTTTTAAAAATTACTAAATATTTGAATATATATATATCATTATAAGAATTAATTATACCTTCAATGCTTGTGGTAACATCATACGTATTTTTTCTGGTTTAACAGATTTAAAAAGTTGACGTGCTAATTCCCTACGGTTTGATAGATAATCTTTCATAGGTTTTAAATCTCTTGCATCTATCTCCTCATCTGATGATACAGACGAAGAAGAATAAGATGAACTAAATTCCTGTGTAATATTTTAACTTAGAAATTCGAATATTTTTATTAGTAATTTTTTTAATACATAACCTCACTAACTTCGCTGCTATGGGAATTCCTTTTGGTTTTCGACATCCTTCACACTTGTATTTCTTTTATATTGATATATATCAATTAAACATTAAATTCTGTTTCACACACAACAAATTCAAACTCTTGTGCAATCGACATTAACTTTTTTATTTTAAGAATCTTACACAGTAACATTATTCAATTAGTAACGATAGATCTGTCAATGCTTGCATAGTAAACCTTAGAGATTACGTTAAGCATCATCAATGAACATTCACCCACGGATACAATGACGGATCTTCTTTATAGAATTCTTATTGAAATTTTGTAGGAAAAGCTTGGATCAACATTGAAAGAACAAGACTCCATTATTTGAAAAAGATTACTAACTGCTGATGGTTAAACAGGAATCTATTTTATTTATGTTGGTAAAATAAAAATTAACTTTACTTATATAAAATATTGTCTTTTTTTTTTTAATAATACGAAAAATGTTTGTGATTACTCCAAGAAAAAAAGAATATAAAATTGATTTTATTTATGTTAATTTCGATAAATAAATTCAACGAACAATTTATAAATTAGTTAAAAAAGTTTCATGATGAAAATATAAGATAAGATAAATTAAATTTCTAATAGGAAAAAAATTATAAGAAAAGGAAGTTATTAGTACAGTGTACTGCTATTGGTCACTTGACTGCTGTGATTGGTCACGTAATTGGTCGCGTGATTAGTTTCTCCATTGCATCCTCTGATTGTATGTAATTTACAGATGGCGCTTTTACAAAGTGCACACTCGTTTACTCGTGTTAGTAGTTATCAAGTTATAACCTATCATATTGTTGACAATAGACTGTCAACAAAATGTCTATATTTTAAAATAATTTTATAATTATGTTTAATTGTGAGTATACATATAGAGTATTTTTTTTTTAAATGTAAAAAGTAAAATGTAATAGATAGTTGTTTTTACCTGTGATTAATATACTTACAAATTCTTGACAGGTGACAGTTAACCCATTGTATCAAATATATTGTCTAGTGTGTATATCGCAAAATAATTTAATATTCCCCGCATGATCACGTCCCACGATCGGAAGTGCATTAAAACACTTTCGATGATAGTGGTTAATATTTTGTTTAATATGAATCTTATATGACACAATAATTTATTGAGTTAAAAGATTAAGAATTAAGATTCCTAAATAAAGAAAAATATACAAATTAAAAAAATGTTAAACCGATTTAAATCAGTGTTGATGAATGCTGTAGGAGTAAGTGAACTTGACTTGCAATATCCAAACGAATCGAACAATGATGTGATGATAGATTATGTCAATTCTAATTTTGCGATAGAAGTAGAAAATAAACCTTATAGTCGACCTAGTTTCCTAGGACTTACAGCCGAAGAAACACAGGTATATTATTTTATCAATATACTTTTTTAATGATTATTATTTAATGTAATATATATGTATTATATTCCATTTTAGGTCAGTGCTGACCATAGAGTAAGACCTATAATAGTCCCAAGGGATTTAAGCCGATTACCATGGTGCGCTGGCTATGCCGAATGTATAAATGCTGGTAAAAGTTTTTGGAACGAAGACCAAGCATCTGCAACCAGAGGAGACCTAAAGTTAACTGATATGAATGCTTCGTTGCCTTACGTTATGTTTTCTATGTTCGATGGTCATGCTGGATACCAAGTAGCCCTTACTGCAAGATTACATTTACACAGAATAATTCTTGTTAGTAGGGTGGATTTATAAATTACAATGTGTTAGTATTTCATTGTCCATAAAAATATATAAAATTTGTTTTTTTAGGAAAGGCTGATCGCTATACCGAGTACTGTATTATTAAATGAAGATGAAGAAGAATTTATAAAAGGTAAAGATTTAGTTACAGGCGCTATCGAATTAGCTTACAGACAAATGGACCAAATGGTAGAAGCTCAAGCTCAGAATGGTGGTGGAGGCTGTACAGCTATTACTATTTTATTTCTTAATGGTAGATTATATGCAGCTGGTGCGGGTGATTCTAGGTTTGTAATTAACTTATATACCTACGTATATGCATAGAATAAATTATATTTATTTTTTTCTTTTTAACAGAGCAGTGCTTGTATTAGGAGATAGTCAACGTGCTCTTACTAGAGATCACACTCCTGATTCTGAATCCAATCGTGTAAGAGCTTTAGGACTTTTAAGAAGTCATGAATTACTAAAAGGTCACTTTACACCATTAGAATTCAAGAGAAGGCCATTACAAAAAGAATTAGGAACTATGGTTCTGTATAGAGAACCTTACATGACTGGTTGGGCATATAAAACGTTATCGCATCCTGATTTAAAGTTACCTCTTATTTCTGGACATGGAAAACGAGTATGTGTCATTTTCACAATACCTTATATAGCTTTTGTTTGAATATGTATATATAAATATATTTAATTTGATTATTGAAATTACAGAGTAGAGTAATGGGTACCATAGGAGTAACAAGGGGTTTTGGTGATCATGGCTTAAAAGCAGCCAATACAGGTGTTAGTATCAAACCGTTCTTATCTTCTCAGCCTGAAATACAATCCATAAAGTTGGAGGATTGCAATCTCACAGAACGAGATTGCATAATCATTGCCACCGATGGATTATGGGACGTTGTATCTGACAAAACAGCAGCTACTATTCTTAGAAAAACACTTGCACCAGATACACCTTCTTTAGAATATAGGTAAACTAATCAATAAATTAATCATATAAAAATATAACTTGAAACCATACAACCGGATATCTTATTGATTAATGTTTTAGGCTTACAATGGGTGCTCAAGAATTAGTACAAGCTGCTAGAGGTCGATTAATGGGAAGGACATGGGTAGGAAAATCAGAAAATGCTAATGAAAACGAAGATAAACTCTCCTTAATGGCTTCGGTTGACGATATAAGTGTAATGGTGGTACCATTGTATCCATATCTTTGCGAACATAAACAATGGTTAAAGTCAATTCAACAGGAAAGAAAGTATTCTACTGATTCCTCACACATATCTATCAATAATTCGATACAATAATCATTATTAACTAAATTATTAAAAATGTGTATAAAAACATTAGTTACTCTTAAAAAGGAGTATAATCTTATATATATGCAAATAATAATTATTGATAATAATTTCTGATTGACAAGAGAGAAGATTTTCTTTGTATTTTTTCATATAATATATAAATTTAATCAATAATTTCATCGAAATGATAAAATATCTCCGTTAAAAAAATGGTTATTTATTATATACTGCCACTATAAAATCGAAATATTTTTTAAATAGATTTTCTGTCTTTAAATATATGAAGTATAAAAGCTATATTGCAAGTGCTATACTAATCATATGTAGATACATATTTATTTAAAAGAACATTCCATTATTAATATGTTAATATAGTCATATTTTTTGAACAATCTCCAATTGTAAAAGTAGACGAATCTCTTGAGTTTGTGTTGTATGTCTCTTGTATAGCTTTTTATCAAATTTATCAAAATCGATTAATTACACGAACTATGTTAACGTTGAAAAAAACCAAAATTTATGGAATTACGTTTCTGTTTAAAGTTTGTATTTAAATTATTATCAAAAACATTATTATTATTTCTATATAATCATAGCATTTATATTTGTAAATTCCTGGTACAAATTGATCGATTTAGCTAATATTATTGATTAAATTGTACATAATAAAATCAAAGTGCATTGTGCTCCGAGCAGTATGTAATAATTATAGATTTTATTATCTTATCCTGTATAATATATTTTCTTTTTAGCTTATTACATTGTAATTATTGTATAAAATAAATCTAATGCACTCTTAAACCGAATATCATATTTAATTACGAAAGTTTTCAATGCATATAAAGCTGCTAATTATAATTCCATTTAATAAATACTTCGTTAAATATTGACTTTGTAAAAAAGTTTTATCTCTCATAAAAAAATGAAGATTCTCTTTAATTTTGAATAATAGATTTACGTTCCACCGTATTACTTTTTCCTTTGTAATACAAGCTACAAAATGGTAAGGACAATAGATAATAATATTTACGCAAGCGTACTCGAAAAAAATAATTTACTTACATTATTCCTACGCCGATTAATGGAAGAGCAAGGAAAAACAATAACGTGGTACGGCTTATTAAATTTCGTGCGTGAAGAATCCAATTAAAAAATTTCTCGTATTGTGTTTCGCGTTTTTTACCATATATTAAAAATTTGTATTCTTGATTAATCGTTTTATACAAATTTATTAACGAAGACATGTTTTTTATTACTAGATATTGACGAAATTTCAAGACACAGAATCATTTACATTTTCATCTGCAAATAACGTTTAAACTAAAATCAATCTATTTTAATTATAATGTTTAAAACATGGAGTAAGAGAAAAACGCTTACAGTGATCTTCCCTTTATTCTTTTAATAGGAATATATTTGAGGTAATCTTGAGTGTCAAGCTTATTAAAAGTTTCTACGAGAGTCCCGTGAAAATTCACGAGAGTAAAATTACAACGATCGATTTATTACTCCGAACGAAAAATGATGAATGAAATGTAGAAAAAAAGGATCTATTCTGTTGGTTAATGAAAACAAAAGTAGGTCACAAAAATGTCACGATCGTAAAGCTCAATTTTTGATAGTACGTAGCTGTATTCGTTTGATATCTAATCCGTCATCCCTTCGTTCCTTCCTTTTACTCTAAACATACCCCACTGAAACTAAAACTTTATAGATTGATCAAAAAAACATATTAACTTCTTTCGTGTCGAGTAATATACAAAATATTGTATTAAAAATTACACGTCGTGTTTCAATGCTTACTACACGCGTTAACGAAAGGATAAAAAAAAATAATAAGATGGTAACGTCCTTTAGAGTAAAGTTATTTGTTAAGAGTAACAAATGGAAATTACTGTGTTCCTTTTCAAATTATCAAATAAAAAATATTAAATTGAGATACAATTCTTTCGTAAAAATATTAAAACTTACGCGAATCTGTCCGTTCTCTTTTACTCTTACAAAAGTCTAATTTAGAATATTCTGATGTATTATAGAAAGAAAATAAATCGCAAAATTTAATGTTTTTTTTTTAAATTAAATAGAATGTTTCGTGTATATTTAATTAAAAAAATATGTGTGGATATTTTAGTAATCGAATGAATGTATTACTAATGAGCACCAAAAGATTATTATCTCTAATACGCAGATATAAGTCGACCAATAATGATATTAAAAAAGATCGATAAGGTCACAGATTGAAATCGCAATAAATACCACGAATAAACGTAACACGGGGTTTTTACATTTTTATACAAGCGTGGATTAACGATAAATCTTAAAAATTGAATAATTATTTTCAGACAAAGTTATTTAATTTCAAAAGATTACTATGCTAAAATAATAAATATAATATTTTTTAGAAAATTTGATAAATAATAAATTAATCGATGTTCATTTTTCGATCCAATTATAATCTCGAGGAATTCATTAAAAGAATAATTATTTAATTTAATCATCGTAAATCTACAGCGTTTTCACACCATTAAGATTTTTCGTTTAGTTTACGAATGGAAAATCAGGACAGATGTTTTTAAGTGCGACCCGTGGGTGTACTACGAAAAGAGATTAAAAAAAAAAGATAAAATAACTAGGTTAAGATAAAAAAAAAAGGTCGTATGGGGAGAGCTCGAAGATATTTTTTTTATACAATTTTAATGATTTTAATAATCTTCATTAAAATAAAATAGACTCCTTAAGTTCCATTAACCTTTACAAGAACAACATTCCTCCAGCGAATTATTTTCATTCTGTTTTTTGCCTGGATCTTTGACACTTTGCATTAATCGCATTATTATCGACACTATATTTAACCGCAAATGTTTCTCGTTTCTTGAGAACAACAAAAGGAAGAAAGAAAAGAAGGAAGGAGAGATCCAAAAAAAAAATCCCCGATGCATTTTCCATCTCGAGAGGCTATAAAATTATCAGATCGGATAAATTAATCAAAAGGATTATTTCGAATAAATCTAAATCAAGATATCAAACGCAAATCGATGTTTATTTCCAATTAAAATGGTACAATAATATCAGAGCTTAATTAATTATTATTTCTTCTTATCCTCCAATTGCATAAAATATGAATAACATAGACTATTTGAATTAGATTAACAGATAGAAATTATTTACTCGTTATATTTAGAAGATACATTTGTTGATAGAATATATTATGCGTTGAAAGATAGAGAACACTGTTTCAGTGACATTCATAAATAATATTACAAGTCCAGCAGTAACATCCAGTCCTTCTTATGGTCTTGCGAAAACTTCTACAACGAAGTTGATACCATGGCCTCTTTGGCTCTTGAAACGCAAGGTGACGTTTGAGTATCCAGGACCACCCTTCAATAAACTAGCGTATGCTCCAGTACCGTCAGATTTTTGATCGTATGCACCGACCATAGTGATGCGATCGTATCTGCTAGCGTTGAGAGTTACTTCAGTAGACACTACTTGCAACCATGAAGATTTTTTCGAGATATTTGTTCTAAGGACGATCCTGTCTCCTGGTACTCTGTATCCAATGGTTAAGTTATGGGCTTTGTTTGCTGCGTATGGTTCCAAATATACTCTTGGAACATATTCAACAGCAAATACCGTGGCCACCATAACGGCCATGAAGATTATCAACTTTTGCGCAAACATCTTGGATTCAAAACTTTGTTCTAGTTTAACTCAAGAAAGAATTAGCTCGACTATACTGAAAATTCATCAACGTTCTACTTAAATACACATCAAGAATCCTTATCTCTGTTATCACGGGTTATCTGTATCGATCTAAAGTATATTTCTGGAAACTCTTTTTCGAAGAACTTTATGCTCTCGTGATACACTACAACGTTAATCTAGTGTTTTCGATCATTTCTATTGTTATATTTTCAATATTACTCATATCAAAATAAGACGAAAGATAACGTATCATAACAGTTAATCCTTACAAGTACTAAATTAACAATAATTTAGAGAAAAATAATAAGATTAGCCGAAGAAAGTATAGAAAATATTGGTTTTTTTTCTCGTTAACTAGTGTTACCTTGAAGGTAGCAGTGCCGCTTGAAAATTCTATTTTTAATACCTGACTCATGACAATTAATAAAAGAAAATACAATTATTATAGATTTATTGATACGACGAAGTGTAGCAAATATTTGCTATACTCGGTAAGTGAACAAAAATAAGATAGATGTTTTTTCCTAGATATGTTTATTTCATTACTTTCCTTACTTTCTAAGTATCGCGATAAACGTAAATGATAAATCAATTTCTTACAAATCGTTTCATATTTTTATTTCCGAATGCAACCAAGTCGTAATAATTGTCAAAAATAAACCTAGATCACATCGGTTAGGTGTGTTTTAACTTTGATTTCACAATAAACGATGACATTCGTAATTCATGAACAAGTCATCTTCTCCATCTAATTCACAACGGCCTTGTTATGTGTACACTGTTCATTATAAACATACCTGTTATATCTTGCTAGTGTTCTCGGTTGTTACATACGTGATATTATCGATTTACGTGTGTAGGTGCAGATACACGTGCGAGTATTCTCAACAGGGAACAACATAATTTAATCGAGATATTGTACGGCATAGACATTATTATCATTTTTCTTTCCCAACACTTAAATATTTAATCTTATAAGGATGTTTATTGAATTTAAATAGACTTAACGTTACACGAAATATCAGATTGACCAGAAAGTAACGTCGTTATTTATTTTTTTATTTTTCTTTGACACGACTTAGAAGTAGACTCTCTCTGATTAGCTAATAAATGATAAACAAATATTGATATACTCAAAAACGACATTACTTTTTGGTCCAACTAATATAATATTATCAATCTACCTGAAAAAGAGAAATATTGAAAATTAAATATTTAAGTGGAGGAATATTAAATATAGAGCTAAAAAAAGAGTTGAATCATTGAACGTAGCGTCAATGAAATTAATTGTCCACGTTGATATAGAAAGAAATTAATATTCGATAAAGTTTTTAACAAGAATTCAAAGAGATTAGATTCTAAACGAGATCGAATGAATATCGTATACGATTTTGAAGATGGTTCAGATAAGTATAATGAATATATCGTATCATTTAATGGATTACTTGAGTATCGAAATACGATATTAAAATTGAATGTATTGAATGTATTGGTAATTTTTTGTAGCTGTAAAACCACCTTAATGCAAAAAGAAAAAACGTTGTACGAGGGAGATAAAATAATAAAAAGAATAAAGAAAGAATAATAATTAATTGAAGAGTTTCTTATTACTGTGTAAAAAGATAAAAAAAATGTCATGAAATTATCGATGCGAAAGCAATCGATGATATGATTTAAGTCCATTATGGAATATCACTTGACTCTTATCTTTCTGAGAACAAAATAATTTTGATCTAAAAACAGCTGCCAATTAAGCACACACACACACACACAAATAATACAGGATATATGTTAGATAAGATCGGCCATTTAAAGAATTTTTACCATTTTAAAAATGATAGGACAGAAAATGTTTTAAAACAAAGTTATCTCTTGTCAAAAGTAATTGTCGAATTATGTTACGAAGAAAATATTTTTTTATTTTTAGATAAACATGCATATAGAAAATTCTATGGTCACTGTTATTTATTTTAAGTGAACCTGTAAAAATATATAACAAAATTATGAAATAATGTAATGTGTAAATCAAAGAATAAATGTTAGAAAATTCTTAAATATAAGAAGAGTGCATTAGAGTAGTAGACATGTGCTAAATAATTGTTAAATAATTATAGGAAATAATTATTATAATTTAAATGTAATAAGTATAAGTTGATAAGTAAAAGTTCTACTGTAAGTAATAATCCCATACGTATTGAATGTATTGATAGTAAGATAGGCGAAGGTGTACATCCTAATTAAACGAGCTCGACATCGGTTATGTTCGTGTATCTCTCGGTGAATTCTAGGAAATTCGTTATATATGAAATACACATAGAAAAACATTCCTTAACTACTGGCTTAGTTGAGCGTTCAATGTTTTGTTTACGTTCGCCTCTCTCCGTCACTCCTCGGCCGGGGTCGGCAACCGACCATTGTCATTTCTATTCTATTATGAATTTCGTCGTTAGATTTGATATTGACCTTCGTGTATGTTAGGTACCTGTCGTATGTATTCGTAATTAGTTTTCTTAATAATCGTTAGTCTTCTTCGAGCGTCGGAAGGTGTAACAAGGATATTAATTAAATAAGTAATTTATTTCGCGTCGTGTCGCGTGTGCGTGTATTCTTCCTATGCAAGTGATATATGCATATGCGAGCAAGTGTGTGTAGTGCATATATGGATACAGTGCAATTATGGATATGGATATGGTAGCATTGGATATAAAGACAAAGTTGCATCTAATGTAAGTTGACCGTAATTTAGAATCTTTTTAATCATTTGATCGCGAGTGGTAGAATTTTCAATAAATAATCTAATAGGTAATCGTAAGATTATACAGTTTTTTTAATCGGACGTGACCATAATTTACACGAATAATTTTAATAGATTCAACTGAGAATTCCTATTAAAAAGTGGTTAATATTGTAAATGTTAGTCGTAGTTAACCGTTCAATGCCCTTCTGGTATGTTCGGTATATGTCGAGTGTATTCGTAAGTGATTTTTCAAAATAATTGTTAGTCTTGCTCGAGCTTTGGAAGGAATAATAAGAATATTAATTAAAGTATGTCATTTATTGAACTTCGCGTATACGTGTATGCGTGTGTGCGTGTGTACGTGTTTTCTTCTTATTCAAGTGATATACATATGTGAACGAGTATGTGTAATACATATATAGATATGTGCAGTTATAAGAATATTTCTTTTTTTTTTTTTTAATTTTAGAAATTTGAATTATTTCCAAATGGATCTCTGACGTAGCAACCTCCCCGTGGTGAGATCTGGTAATCGATATTGCTTATGATGTCCATAGAATTTATATGTGTCAACATAAGCACTGTCGGGCTAATGGCTAACGTTCGATGCATTAGAAAATATAAACTTCTTGTTTCATTAATTAATTTTCATACAAATGAAATGATTTATTTAGTTAATTCTTTAATTACTTGTTGCGATATCTTTTTTTTTATTAATTTAAATTTGTTTTATTTATTGTGGTATTAAATACGCATCGAAAAAAAATCAAGACACGTTTAATCGATTCTAATTAATTGTTTAAATGATTATTAATAAATATTGTACCTTGTCAAGTTTTATAATAATGCTATATCTATTTATTTCTATAGGTATTAACGCAATTAGTATACTTCTATAAAAAATAACCCTATCTTGATGAAATTTATTTTTTGAAAGATAGAATGCAACTAGATATTTTTTCGTTCATATTTTATCTTATTTTTTATACACTTCAAAAATATGTGGTTACATCTCTTGAATAATTTTTTCTTTTTATTAAATAATTATAGTCTATAAAAATGGTAACACGATTCCAGAAATTTTTTGAACGCATAGTTTAATTAATTGAATATTAAAACAATTAGTATATTTTTTTATTTATAGCATAATAAATTAACAGAAGTACACTACGACTTGCTTTAACTAAACTTTCATTTTCAGAGCTTCAATTGCGATCGCGTGCAATGCGATCTTAGAATCATTGTTTGTTTTCGAAATAGTTGCATTTTTTTGTATGCAATCGCAAAGATTGCTTTAAAAATAATCGATTTATAAGAAATAAAATTTGCTCGGTTCATGATTAGAATCATTAACACATTTTCGGCCAATTCGGGAGAAGAGGATTTGCATTTCGAATAAAATATTGTCATGGTCGAAAATGTGAAATTAATAACATCGCTTCTTCCTGAACATCTTTATCGACGTATCTGGCTTCGTCTGGATAAATCAATGGTTAGTATTATTTTGTAATCTTAATTATTACTTCTCACTCATTCTTTTAAATCATTATTGCTTTCATTCATGGTATTCATTCATGAAAAATCTTTTGAATGATATGGAACAAAATTAATTTTATTTTTTATTTTTAATTACAGATCAATCATCGATTCAACGAGTCATCGAATTAACAATTCATCCAATCAACAATTCTTCCAATCAACAATTCTTCCAATCAACAATTCTTCTAATCAACAATTCATCCAACCAACAATTCATCCAATTTTTAATCAACTTCACGACATCATTCAACCAACAGCGAGGGGGACGAGTGTTTTGGAGCCACCGCAGAACTTCTTAAGTAGTGAGTGAAAAATTTTAAAGTTCCTCCAGTACTCCATCATGCCGAGGACGAAAGGCCCTATATCGGCACGGGGTTACTGGTTGTATTCGTAGATGTTTCTTGTCTAAAACGAGCATAAGCGACCGTGAGTAAGACTTTTGGTTTTGCTCACGAGTGATCCCCAATTTGTTCTGATTTTTATATTGTGTATTTATTTTAGATTAGGACTAGGGTCTTCTTGTTTCATCAGTTTCAATTCATTTAATTAACAGTCCAATTAACAGTCCAATTAATTACTGCACTTAATATTTTATTCTCTTTACGTATTTGATCGAGTTTATAGTAGTGGTGAAATCGAGCATTAATTTACTCGATTTCATACCAGAAAATCATGTAATAATTGTTTTACATGAATTGCTCCGTGATTAGTTTATTAATCGTAAATTTCAATATATCCATATACTTTCTATATTATTAATAAATGAACAAGAAGACATTCGCGAACGGATAGGTTCTAGCAATTAAGTGGTGGCTTAATGCCCAGTTCTTTAATTAGAACAGCCATTTAATGAAAAGGATCATCCGAGGTTGCAAATAATATCCTTACTTTCAGCTAGAGTCTTCTACACCGCAATACCTCGAAACACTAATAGTTTCTTATGGGGTAAATCAACTTTTTGATTCACTTGTTAAGTCATTGTTCACCAAATGACTTGTAGAGTCCTTAGCACGTTTAGATGAATTTTTATTAAAATGTTTTATATATGTTTTTATATATGAGCAATAATATTTTATTAGATCAGGATTTTCAGCTTCTAATAAACTAACCTCCCGTTTCTCCCCCCCATACTTTCTGCGTTCTCATGTATGCATGTGCCCAGGTGTTACATGTATGGGTGAGAAACTGTTAGTATGGGTTTAGTTTTAATTCTTTCCCCCATATTGGCGGCTGTCATTGTGTTAGTGATTGCACGATGTACTTCCACTTGTGTGTGCGTGTTAGGTAATGTGGATTGTACATCGTTACGTGATAATTTTTAAATAATTCATCATTCAATACTCAGATTACTATTTATTCAGTCACTTGTGATATCAAAAATACATGTATTTGTGTATTTTTATATTTATATTAAATTTTTATATTTATATTAAATTTTTATATTTATATTAAATTTTTACATTTATATTACATTTTTCTATTTATATTACATTTTTCTATTTATATTACATTTTTCTATTTATATTAAATTTTTATAATCTAAGCAAATCTTTTTAATAATCGTTTTGAATAGTAGAGTTCCCACATTTATTTGTGGAAATTTGACAATACTTGTATTATATTAGTATGCTAACATATACTAGTATGTACCAGTATTTTGAAATTAGTTATATTTGCAATAATCACTGGCCTTGGCAGACGATTACAGCATTTGGTACGTACTCCTATGAATTTAGAAAACACGCGGTTGAACTAGGGTGTCGGGGGTGCCTCGGGGCATACCCTCTAGTTTAGGTTTTTGCACCCTGGTGGAATGTGAGTTATGGTATCCAGACCGTTGAATGAATCTGTTGGTGTGTATGTTTTGCATTTTTAAATATAGGTTTGATAGGCAGGCAGGTAGCATACTTTTATGAATGAATGTGAAAACTTTAATTTTAAGTAGGCAGGACCCGGAAAAAAGGCACAGAGTTTGGTTCCATTCGGGATGGACATTCCAGCCTCCGGGATTTTTAGCAAAATGTCAGCAAATTTTTACTTACTATTTTTTCTCCATATCTCTTATTTCCAATTATTTTGCTGATACTTTGCATCATTTAAATATAAGTGTATCCAAGCAGTTCAAAAATACTTTGCAACCAATGAGAACATTAGATAAATCATTCGATATCTTTTGAACTTAGCAAAGGATTTTGAATTTGTTTGATACTTAGTTTTTTTAAGTATATTAACACTTGCACTTCGCGATCTTTAGTAATATCATTTTTAACATTACAAATAAAACATACATCTACTCGAATAAAATGAGATTATTACAGTTGTTTTGTAATTTTTTCTTTTTATCGAAACATTATTGACCTTTCAAGTGCAACGTGTTAATCTTAGTTTTTAATAGGTTCATCATTCAGAAAAATAATTATATCTGCTGGAGCATTCGATTAAATGTGCTTGTGTATTTGCGTACGATCGATGGATTCTTTTTGAGTCCATTGATCGTCCACAGGCTAGGATATCTTAACGGTATTAAATAAATAATTTATTTAATTGTATATTATAATATAACATAATATATTTATAATTGTAATTAAATATTTGTTCAATACTTTACACATTTTATATTTTTTTTATTTTTTTTTACAAATAAATAATAATATAAAAATATGCGATAGAAAAAATCGAGACGCACTCAGGTAGGAACGCAATTGAGATTACGTGTTGAGATTCGTCAGTGGCGTTTGGGATGATGCATTTTCAAACTTTGTCATATTTCAGTGGTTATATTATTAGGATAAATCGATACTTTACGTTGCAATCTCTTACCTCTCGTTAGGTTTAAGTAAGTTAAGTAAGAATAAAAAATACCAGCGTTAAAACCTGCGGAAATAACAATAACAACACATGTGTTGGTTCCTTCCCAATTCCTTTTAGCTTACATCAACTGCGTCTCGTATAATAAATATTAATAAATACGAGGGTTTGAGTTTTGTTAACGTATAGTGAGAACAGGTCGGAATTAGGTCGGTTTAGCTTAGGGACGATTTCATTCTTTTGATATAAACCACTGAATTATGCCAATTTTTGTTAAATGTATTATTTTAAACGTTAGGGCGTTTTTTGATACGTAATTTTTCTCTTGCGTCGCACGTAGGGAATGCTCCATTGCAGTGGTTAGGGGATCAAGCAAAGAAGAGGCCCCCACAAAATTGTGGCAGAAGAGGGCAACTATCGACTACATGTTATTTTTCAATGGGCTAATTGATAACCCTTTGATAAATGATTTGTGGTCTTATTAAAATTCCTTTACTACCCTTTATCACGTTGTCATTTATGCTCGTAGTAGTTTTTTAGTTGTAAGTTGTTCCTGAATGGAGATGATGGACCATTCCATCTCCCACCGCTACGGCGTTCCACATTCGCGTTTGATTAAATTTCAAGTCTTTTAAATATTAGAGTTTAGAGAATATTTTGCTATTTTTATTTCATAATTAGAGTCATTGTATTTTGCTATTTAATTAAAAGTCGAGTCCTTGCATTTTTCTTATTAATTAAATTTAAATTCAATAAACCCCTACCCCCTGCCCCCCTGCCCTCTTGCATTTTTCTAATTAAATTAAATTTAAATTCGAGTCTTTGCCTTTTTTATTATTAAATTAAATTTAAATTCGAGTCTTTGCCTTTTCTATTATTAAATTAAATTTAAATTCAAGTCTTTGCATTTTTCTTATTAAATTAAATTTAAATTCGAGTCTTTGCCTCTTTTCTTATTATATTAAATTTAAATTAAATTAAATGTCGAGTCTTTGTATTTTTGAAATATATAAATTAGAGTTTTGTCTTTTAAATATTTTTCATTAAATTAAAATCACGTTTATTTGAATCGTGTGGACGACCGTGACACTTGCAGCAGCTGGCACTAAAAAGTGCATTTGGATCAACAAGACTTCATGAGAGGACCTGGAAAAGATATTTCAGAATTCAACAATGCAGATAAAGACAACATAGTAAGGTTTTTTACAATCATATTCAGAATGATTCAAATTGAATTAATAAATGCATTAATCATAGTATATAATAAATAAATATTTTTAATATTTTAATATATATCGTTTAAATTAACTTAAATATTTTCTCCAAGATAAAATAATTTATTGAATCTTTATACTCTATTCTTTTTATTGCTTTTTTTTATTAAATATATGATCCATGATTTTTTTTTTTAAATAGTTACAAATAAATAAAACAAAAGTTTGAACCATTCTAATTAAATACACTAAAAAGTGTATACGAAAAACGCAGTAAGTAAATACTTTCACTAAAAAGTGTATATAAGAATCACAGTAAGTACAAACATACCTGCTTAAATGCAGATTAAAATACCTGCTTCAATGCAGATGAACACAATTGCTAAATGCAAATAAACATACCTGCTAAATGCAGATGAACATACAATAAGAATATACTTTTCTTATTCAGAATGATTCAAATTGAATTAATAAATGCATTAATCATAGTATATAATAAATAAATATTTTAAGTATTTTAATCTACGTAATTTTTTCTTTTCACCAAAGAAATTGATCTAATAATAAGAAAATTAGAAAATTTCATTTTAATCTATTTATATATAATAATTTAATTATATTTACACAGTGCAAATTAATGAGAAGTTATTTTAAATAATTCTAATTGGAAATGTATAAATCTTACTAAGCGAATAAAAATACACAAAAGTACAGCCAGCACTAGCGAGTGCATATAAATATTTCAAGTATATGCATTTTGATTCTAAAATTATTTACAAATAAATATCAAATTAACATAAGAAAGAGAGAGAGAGAGAGAGAGAGAGAGAGAGAGAGAGAGTGAGAAAGTTCTAAAGAAAGTATTTTTATTAAATATATATATAAATAAAAGTTTCATAAAGTAGAAATGAAAACCTCAGATAAATGACATTAAAATCATTCAACAATATTTTTTACAAAGATTTTAAAATAAAATAAATTATTTTATTAGAATAAAAATGCATAAGGCTTGGTATTGAAATAAACCTAATTGAGAAAAGGCTGTCCCACACTTTCTCAAGAGAGAGTGTGGATTATATTAATAAGTTCAGAGTACAGGGACCAGGCTTGCATACGAAATTGTAAATGCACTTGGATTATCAAGCTTGTAGATTTTCATTTGGAATAATCTTTTTTGCCATTTTACTATTTTTTTTTGGTCTTTTTTTTGTGTGTATATTTAGTCTTAATAAATATTTGCATAACTGTCACATTTGTAGTAAATTATGATGTAATGTAACAAAGCATCGTTCTTCGATGTGTAGAGCTGCCTTTATTTATGCAATCATAGTTGCATATTAAATTAATTATCACACTCTTCGATGATAATAATTACACCTATCTTATTGACATAAAATAATAATAAATTTATATTGAAAATCTATGAGACTTGATTAACTTAGGATCTGTTGAAGCAAGTAGTAGTAATTAATTAATTAATTAATTATAAATTATCTTTCACTATTAGATTAATATTTTTTTTTTATATATTTAATTGAAATTTTTCTTCTTCGAAGATTTCATACTGTATTCATATATACTTCAATTTATATTTATTTAAAATATGTGCTTCGAAAATTGTGGAATTGTATTACTATTTTTTTTCTCTTTTGTAATTTGGTAGAAATAAAAAAGTATCTTGTTTATAATTAATGTAATACGTACATCAGACATTCGATGCAACTGTATATATATTTCGCGTTAATATAAATGTAATTAATAAATAAGAGACTTTATGTAATCTATCGATCAAATATAAATTTGATCTCGTTATGGTTACGATTATGGCAGTGTGCATAATTGCGTACGCATTTTATAATACGACACATGGTGCAATATTTTTTATTTAATTTTTTTATTCCTTTCAACTTGATGTTAATTAATTTTGAAATATTGTGTAATATTTACAATTGTTGAAATTTTTTACAACGTGTCTTGAATAATTTATTATGCCTATACTTGTAATTGTATTAAATAATTAATAATTTTTACACATGGAGGGAGAAACAAACATAATGCATCTTAGCATTATGCATCTTTGCATTATGTTTGCAACGTAATGCAAAGAAATGAATCAAAATGAATCTTTTTGTATTCTTTTTTATTTAAATATAAAATACATTTTCTAATGCATCGAGAATTGGGAATTTTGTGATGTCCACTTTTTGGTCATTTAAATTCTTCTTTTTTTAAATTTAAATTTCAATGCTTATTAAATTATCCAAATTATTAAATTATCCAAGTTTCGGTCGCGAATTATACATCGAATTCCATTTTTCCACACATGCCCTTTTTATTGAGGTTTTTTGTTACAGAAAGTACTGTTTTCTTTTTTCAAGCTCTAAGGTTTAATATTGCAAAATAATTATTTTATCAATGGATATTTACAACAGTGTCTACGATATTATTCCAAGGTTTGTCATACTTATCATTTATGATATAAAAATAAATTAATACAAATTATTTACAAGTTATATATGTATTAATATAAAATTAATTTATGTTCTAGGGTTTTCAAATTTTCCAGTGAACAAAAATTAAAGGTAAAAGAATCACGGGCATAGTAAAACACTCCCTTTTTTTTATCGAGGATTTGAACGAAATAATAAGGATTATAAAAAAAATAATTTAACCAGAAGACAAAGTTTCCATAATGGTTTTTTTTTATTCAAAATATGTTTTGTCTGGTTTATTTAAAAAATTAATTTTTGTTTCAGGGTCATCGATATTGGCAAGATTCAATTTCACTTCTTTCAGCCTGTTTTCTCGTAGTAGTTTTGTATCAGGTTTCGTGTCTGAATGTATGAATGTATGTGTGTGTGTGAACAAACTTTCTATATTCGTTTAATATGTCAATTGTGCTATTATTTTCAGGACATTTTCATCGTTGGTTGTTGATATTCTCACCGTTGGTTGTTGATATTCTCATTGAGTTTTCTTTAATTATAAATCTTTTCAAATTGTTTTTATTTACAGGTAACAACAATTTTTTTTACAGCATCTGAAGAGGATTAGTTGTAGTTAGGAATTATATATTAGATGATAAGGTGATAAGATGATAAGATGAATAATATAACAAAAATTTAAATATAAAATAATTATAAATATAAATAATAAAATTTAAAAATTAAAATATTAATTTAATAATCATTAAAATTGTTTTAATCCCATAAAAAATTAAAACACTTTTATCAGGTTTTAAAATAATACGAGGAATATTTGTTCTAACATTACGAATTTTTGTTACTATTAAAATAATATTAAATGCACGTCAGTGCACATCATCACAATGCGTGCGTTCGAATTGTAACAATTTGCGTGTTACATTCGAGGTATTAGTCGAATGTAAATCAAAACGATTTACATTCTTGCGTTTGTTTAATTATAAGAAATTTGCGTTTTATATTTGAATGTTGCAACCAAATTTATGTCAATGCGTTTAAACATGTTTGCGTTAATTTAGAGATGTTAATCGGGTAGGTAGGTAAGATGATTAAAAACGATGTTCATGATTTTTCATTCAACTTTAAATAACAATCTAACTGCGATATTCGATAAAAAAAGAAAAGTTGGAAGAAAAAATATATATGACTCGTTTTTCGCGTTTGAATTTTTTGATTTGAATTTCTTTCTCTTATAAATGTCTTAATTTAATCTTAATAAATTAAATGTAGAAGTAGAGTCTTAGCCCGAGGGTCTCCGAAGACAGCAACCTCCTCGTGGTGAGACCTGGGTCGATATTACTTGCGATTTTATAACAATTTTTAATTGTTAATTATGTAACGCAAGTACTATCGGGCAAATGGCTGTGTTAAATTCAATCTAAATTCAATCTAAATTCAATCTAAATTTATTTACATGTTTAATTATTATTCACTTTTCTTTTGGTCCTTCTCTGACACTTTGTCTTTTTTTTTATTTAAATAATCAAACGTTTGCATGCGAAGAAACTTTTAATGATTTTAGTAGTTTTTTTTAGATATTTGAGATTAATAGAATTTATCTCCTCCGATAATCATATAAACAACTTTCGAAAATAAAACTGTCATAGATGATATCAAGCCAGCCTAACAGTGGATTTCGAGGAAGAAGATACGAAGAACTTATACTTATTACATTTAAATTATAATATACATGTGTAAAATAATTGTTAAATTATTTCATTAATTATTACATTATTTCTAACGTAATTCAAAATATAAAATAGTTTCGATATCTTTTTATTTAATATGTTTTTAGATAAACCCTACGAACCGGAAGACGTTACTAGTTAAAAATATTAATTAAAAAATATTCTAATAACTTTCATTCTTTTCAAATAAATGTTCTGTTAGATTTAGACACTTATTTGCACGCACATGCGCTTAGAATTAGATCTCTATCAAGTAACGCATGTGTAACGGGGATAATAATCAAAATGAATAGAATTAATCCCCTCCGATAATCTTGTAAACATAAATTTAAAAAAAAACTTTAATAGTTTACTTCGAGCCAGTCTAACGGTGGATTTCGAGGAGGAAGGTACGCATAACTTATACTTATTACATTTAAATTATAATAATTATTTCTTATAATTATTTAACAATTATTTAGCACATGTCTACTACTCTAATGCACCCTTCTTATATTTAAGAATGTTCTAATATTTATTCTTTGATTTAAACATTACATTATTTCTAACGTAATTCAAAATATAAAATAGTTTCGATATCTTTTAATTTAATATGTTTTTAGATAAACGCAACAAACCGGAAGACGTTACTAGTTAAAAATATTAATTAAAAAATATTCTAATAACTTTGATTCTTTTCAGATAAATCTTCTGTTAGATTAAGAAGTGTATTCACGCACGTGCACATAGAATAAGATTTCTTAGAAGTAGTGTTAGTTTAACGAGAATTATATTCGAAATTAATAGAATTAATCCCCTCCGATAATCATGTAAACATCTATTTAAAAAAAAAAATTTAATAGTTTACTTCGAGCCAGTCTAACAGTAGATTTCAAAGAGGACTACATCCAACTTTTATATTCCGAGCTTTTAGATTATAATATACATTTCCTTCAATAATTTTATTTAACTATTAGTGAAAGTATTTTTTATTTAACTGTCATTAGTAAATTTAGTATCGGTATCTATCAGTATCTATCATAAAAATCAATTAAGAAATATAAATATATAATTTTCATCCTATGCAGTTTACTGATGACAAATATTATGTTTGTATAATTTTTCTTATAACAAATAATTATTATTTGTATTCTCGAATTTATTTTATAGACCCTTGTAAAAAAAACAGGAAAAGAAAAATNGCATGAACCCTTCGAAGTCCTTCTCCATGGTCCGCGCTTTAGACCTACTCGACCACTACCAGGTCGGTAAATTTTGATGGTAAGTTACCATCAAATTCTGTCGGTAAAATCTGATGGTAAGTTACCATCAGGACTTTCCGACCGTTTTGTGCCATCTAGCGGTGACGTCCAGAACTAAAATCAAGAAAGTTTGCATACCTCCACTATCAACATGTTCTCCTGATACAAATTTCTCATTTTTGCATCTTGAGAAAACGATTGAAATCACCGGGACCGGTGGATTCCCATTGAAATTAGAAAAAACGTCCAAATTTTTATTCAAGGGTGTCTTATATTTTTTTTTTTTCCTATTTTTTTACAAGGGTCTATAAAATAAATTCGAGAATACAAAGATTAATTATTTGTTACTAAAAATTAAAATGTATATAATAATTTCTATATAATAATTTTTTGTATAAAATATATAAAATAAATTGCATAGATGTTATACTTCGTTCATTTAAATTATAATCTTCATTTTTTTCGATAGTTTAATAATTTTTTAGGATATGTCGAGATACTAATTACATTACAATTTTATTAAATAAATTTAACATTTTTCAGATTTAAATTAAATCATCGTTGTTATTTTAATTCTACTCGGATTCGCTTCTCGTTTTCATTTAGTCATTTTGTATTCTCAAATTCTTTATTTTTAAATAATCGATTTAATAAAAATAAAAGATTCATAAATATACTTATTGATTATCTAAATATTAAGGAATAAAATAAAAACACGTCAATCATTTATTATTGAACAATTTTTATTATTTTGATAGGTGTATTACAAATCTGTATTGAAAATACATGACATAATCTAAAACACGTTATTTATAGCAAGGCACCTATACTGTCCTGTTATTATTTTGTTTAGAAAAGTTGTTAATACGTTCGTTTCGTAAAAAAATGGTCCCTGTTTGTTTATCCATGATTTACATTTTTAATATCACCGTTCATTCTCTTTGCTAAAAAATTATTTGTCAGTCGAATTTAATAAAAGTTAATAGTTTTTGGTATATAATAAATTGCCTGATCCATTCATTGTACAAAATAAGTTATATATATGTTTCTCATATACAGCCAATCACTTTCCTTTGCCCGGTATCATCTAGATCTGAAAACAATTAATTTATAGAAATGAAGAAATGTTTTTTAATTAATGATACTGATTTTGAGATGAATTATATGCAGAAATTAATAAGCAAGCTTTTTTAGTAAATAGTAACAAGAGAATAGTAATAGATTACTTTGAAAAAGATAAAGAATTTGATAAAGACAATTACGACAACAATCAATTATACAGCTTTTTCGTTCCTATAAATAAGAAATAAAAACATAATACATCATTTACCTACACCATTATACATTTGATCATAACAAGCAGTGTGATATTAAAATATTAGTCGAGTTAGACTTACGAGTTAGTTAAGATGACTGTTTGAATGATTCTGTGAATATGGTTAGAGTGAGGGTGAGTTCAAATTAGGACTGCCTGGTGTTGACGAAGATGTTGATGGTGTACCTGGTGGTGATGCTTCCAAAGGACAAACCAGATTTCCATAATCCACTTCGTTTTTACTCTTTTTACGTTTCAAAGTGAACTGAGACTTCTTTGGTGCCTTTTATATTAAAATAATAATATATTGTTTTATCTAATATAATTTATCTTTTAATATTATTATCGATATACCAACCTTCAATCTAGCCGTAAGAGTTAAAGGTACAAATCCAAGTGTACTTTCCATCTCTCTTTTATGCTGCACAACTTCTCTACCAAGAATTTGATTAAAGTGAGTTGTCAAATGCCTTCTTAATAGAGTTTTTGAAGGTGGAATGCTTAATATGGTTGCTAACAACTCTGAGGTGAAACGACCTTCATGGATCATTAGTCCACCATGCACTCCTGAGCCTCTCATATTGGGTGCATATTCCGCAAGATCAACCACTCTTAACCAATCCATCACTCTGTGATTAGTCCATAGCGTAACGTTACTTCCATCTGCACCATTCCCACTTATTGATCTTCTTTCCAAATTGTCTAATTCAAAATTCAGTTCTCTCAAAATCTATAATTAAGATTTATTATGTTCATTACATTTATACAATAATATTGCACAAAAAATACAATGTTAATCAATTTACTACCATATTCTTGTTTAAATTTTATATACATAAAACTTAATATTACCTGAATTCCTCGTCGTAAACTAGCTGCATGTAGTTGAGCTGTCACACCAAGATTCAATAAGTCTTCTGTTGTTAATCTATGTAATACTCTACCATCTACTTTGGCATTATGAAAAGCTTCTTTATGTTGGGGTAATCCAATATCATCTAACCATCGTAATACCGCAGCACTATCCATCTAAAATGAAAATCAAAAATGATTATCAAAAATATCATCTAATAAATTGATGTATATTAATAAAAACATTATTTACACAACCTTTTCAGAACCAAGAAAGCCCTCCGCATTAGATCTCTCAGATTCAATTGCATATAATAATTTCTTTCTGTGTAATATATTTTTAATATCAAGTTCCTTTTCAATTTGATTCGGGGTTGCATCGACTAATTTTACACCAGTAGCTCCCCATCGTCTTAATTCTGCAGCATAACATTCCAGGCCAATACGGGATAACCAATCACCAACTTCTTCTATAGACAATTCTGCAAGGGGCTTTGGTGGTGCTGATTCTGGTTGAAAACTAGATTCTCCAATTACTGTTTTTTCTTCTTCCGCTAAAGAAAAATGAAACAAAATAAAAAGAAATTATATATATTATTCATATTTTTAATATTATATTTTAAAGTACCATCTTGGGATTATGGGATTATTATTTACATTTAAATATATTATTATTGATTTATATATTTTAAAATTGGCTTCTCCTTTTTGTCAATAAATGATTATTAAACGAACTCTGTGTTATCAAAAACAAGCAAACATGACATAAGCATGCTTAAGTAAAGATTCATTTAGGAACCTAGAATAGGAGCTGATAGACATCTCGCAGAAATTCCTCTAACAGCCAATGGTACTGTTGTGTGCTCTCCGGAGATTAAATTGGAAACCTTACCAAACGCGACTCCTTTCTTCGAAGATGTCGGTGGCCTTGGAAGACTGCTATATTGGCCGGCATGTCTACTGAATCTCTCTCCCTATAAAAAAAAAGTAACTGTAGATTTATACTTAATGCAAATATATGAATAATGTTTAATTATAATACTTACATTGGATAATGAACTTGTATTTCTTAATGCTAAATTTTCATGTTCTAAGCTAGCCTGCCTGAGTTTCAGTTCGGAAAGAGAACTAAGAAGCTCGAGTTTTTGTGTCTCTAATGCACTTCTTGATAACACTTCCTTTAAAATAATAAAAAAAATTAAAGTTGCATTACTAAAATCCATGTAAATTAAAATGTAATAAGATATAAAATCATATGTAACCTTTTGTAAAGCTTCTTCCATTTGTCTAAGGGAATGCTTTTTTTCTTTAAGCATATTTTCCAATTCTTGAATTTTGCTAGATTGTGCATCGACTTGTTCTGATAGAACTGATACCTCCATGTGAAGCGCACCACGTTCGCTTTCTAATTTTTGAAGACGTTCCTAGAAAAGAAAAGAAACACCTTAAGGTTTTAAAAATAAATTGCCGATCTTCATTTTTAAATTAAACAAATTTGAAATTAACTAAATTAACAAAATAACGAGTTTATATAATAAAGAAAATTAATTAATAATTCTTTTTCGCATTTCATATACCTCAGTTTTATTACAGTAGCTATACATGTGTGAATTATTGCCACAATGAAATTGTTGTAAAGAACAGTAATGTGATCTATCTTTAGCACAGCATATTAAATCACTATGTGATTTAGTCCTCTGATTATGATCAGATTTACTTTTAAATCTTCGTCTTCTTCTATCCAATGAACCAGCACAACGACCTACTGAATTTCCAGAAAGAGAAGTAGTGCTATTTGTTTTGTCACTGGAATGTAAATGACATTCCTTCAAAGGTAATGGAATTTGTTGCATATGACAAGGATGCATTGTGTGACAATTGCAACTTAAAGAAAGATGATCCTTGCTATAATGATGTGGCAGCTCACTCTGAATACTAATTTACATAAATAGATCATTTTTAAATTAATCACTCGTATCCTATTTTATCTATGTCAAAAAATTAACAATCGCATAAACACCTTGAGCATGGTGTACTATATAAAGGTGGAAGTGTTGATAAATGAGTTGGATTAGTTTTAGTTATCGATGTTCCACAAATATTAGACACACTGCCTTGAAGATTTATCATCCTATTGTATTCGAATAGACAACCCTAAAGTGTGATATATCACAAGTACGCGTTAATTTATGTTAAAAATAAAATCTTCTTAATATCAGATATGATTTCATAAAATATATTCTTCCAAATACCTGACAAAGACAAGTTTGAGACCTACAAGCACTATGACAATCTTCAACAAATCTAGATGGATCAATTGCTATTCTATGTTGATAATCTTCTGCATAATCCTCACCACAACCTGAATTGGATGTTTCAGAAGAATCATATCCTTCTGAAGGTGTCCATTGACTATCCCAGTGTTTTATAGTTGAAGCAGCATCCGACGAATCCGACTGTGAATCTAAATTAGATTCGAAGGACTGTTTTTACTATTTCTGAGATAAGACCAAATCTTCAAATTTCTCTTATAAAATCAGTGAACCTATATTTAGCGCACTAAACATTTCTATTTAACTGATAAAGATTCTATTTTTGTATCATTCTAATAAAAAAAAAAAAAAAGAATGCTTGAAATATTTTTTGCTTATAAGAATTTATTTAAAATGTTAATATAGTAATTATCTTGGAAAAAATTAATTTCGTAATAATACTATTCGTCATTATTTAACCCAAATAAAATAAAAAAAAAATTGTTTTTAGATAAATACTTGTGAAAATATATTAATTAAAGACCTTTCCTATGTAATTTATTGTCTTCTTCCATGGTAGCAATTAAATTCTTGTATTCTTTAGAATAATTGTTCCACGTATTATCCATTCTTTATACAAAAACATCTTCTTCAAAAATATTATTGCACCATCATTATTGAAACATATAATCAATGCATAAATGTATGCCACATAAAACGTGAGGAAATAATATTGAAAAAACTTCTTTAAGTATTTAAAAACTTTTTAGTATGAAAAAAAAAGTAAAGAAACAAATAATACACTTGTCTACAACTTGTACGAAAGTATCGGTATATCGGCGTAAAATTTCAAAATTATTCGGAACGTTGAATATAAATGAAGATACTCAGTCTCATATGCTAAGCTCAACTTGGTCTCCATCGAAACTAAATTTAACATCACGAAATTTATCGTGAGGAGGAGGAGAAAGAAGAAGAAGAAGAAGAGAAAGAGGAAGAGAGATTGTAACTTATAAATAGAGCAAGTGTGTTCTCCCTCTTTATTAGTCGGGATCGCTGCCCCTTCTTCTCAATAATGATGAGAGATCAAGGATGAAGATACATATATACATAAGTGGTGAGCAACGTTGAGGGATAGCACACGTATATTAGCAATCAACGATATCTGTCTGAAGGTCCGATTAACACGTTGATCGCCCAACATGTTTTGCTTGAGTTTCCTACAGAGCCCAAAAATGCTGTCAGAACGAATGACATTTGTAAAGCGGTATTGGTGGACAACAATGCAATTCCAGTAAGCACATATGTTGTCGGTTATCTAATTGTATCGAATCTTTGGGTGATTACAAAGTATAAAATATTTTTTTTTCTTAAATTTGGAAGAAATGTAAGCAATGCAATAAGAAAGAATATCAATTAAAAATACTATTTAAAATAATAAAAATATCACCTAAATATGGATAACGGGGCCCCAAAGAAATATACCCGTTCACCCACATTTGGATGATGTGGCACTCAACGTGTTAAGAGCTTATACTTTATGAAATAAATAGCTTTGTATTATCTGAATAGATACACCTGAATGATACGTATTTCTCATGGTATATAATTAATCTAAGAACGGGGAGGGGGATAAATATGAAGATATATATGATGCTTTTGATAAAAAAAATATAAATTACAATATAAAAAAATGTATTTAAATGACGTTCTTGTTTACGAATAAACGAAACACGTATCATCATAGATCGTTAGTAACATGTCTCGTCTACTATACAGTAGACAAAGTTTAAGAACATCCGGATGTAGACTGACATACGTGAGAAGCATTTCACTGTGATAAACACAGCATATGAAAACACGTGCATGGTAAGACTTGCGCGTGCCGGAAATCAGTCCGGATATGCGAACCACGTGTTTCCATTGACATCTGCGCTGATTGCGAAAGATAAGTATATCCGGAAATGGGCCATTAATAATAACGATAACGTTAAAAAGAACAAGAAAAAAAGATATATATAAGGGATACATATATATCTGTTCCCTTCTATTGTTTAAGTACTAAACTTTTTCTTTTGAATTTGCATTCACATCAGCGCGTGTCAGCTACTATTAATGTTGCTATTGCTGTTACTACTACTGCTGTTGAAAGTAAACAAGGAGATGATTATGAAGACGGCTCCTTCTTACCGGCTGCATCCACTGCATGAAAATTTCAATGGTGCTTGCATCCGGCGGGGGAGGTGGGGTAGGTGCACTTTTTATCGCTGCTACGAGATTTCTTGTTGCTTCTTTAACTGAATCCTTCCATTCTGTGTTCCCATCAACGGCGCCTTCGGCACACGCTCCTGAAAAATCAAGCAAATAGAGTCAAAAATAAATGAAGTTGATTTGAAATATTTAGAAATTCAGAAATTCGTGATTATGTGTTACTTATTGATTAATTTAGTGAAATTATTAGAAGAAAAAAAATCTATATAAATATATCATGTATAATTTTCAAAGATTATTACCAGATATTATTCCATCCATTTGTAACAATGCAGCCTCCAACATTTTACTCGCCTCGCTTGAATTTTTTGATAAAAAATTCGACTCAGTCACCTGCGCCGTAGTGTCGTTTCTCTCCTCACTTTTTCCCATTACTTATCACTGGAAACAAAAAAATAATTATGCAAACAATGAATATATTTTTGTGACCGATCAACAATGTGATAAGAACATTAAAAACAGATCGGTTTCGGAATGACACATCGCACGCGACTGTCAAAAGGAATGAGTCATAGGATTTTATTTTAACGATGCAAGTTTCTAATATTTACCGAACCAAAAGAAAATAATATATAAAATAAGAAAGAAAAAAAAGATAAAAATAATCTTCTTTATCCTCGAAAATATTTAAAACTCCTTTCACTTGTCATTTATCAACATTACCCCAACAAATATCATCATTTCAATCTAATTTATATTCTTTAAAATTTGAAAATAGAATGTTATATCTAAAAGAGTTATAATTAACCTACCACACATGCATAGAGGAATGTTAAATAAATCTAATCTAAGATTTATCTGCAAAAAAAAACAATAACAAATGATTGTTATCAATCTTATCTGTAGAGTCCAAAATGATAGATTAATCTTACCGTGTAGTTTCATGATTTTATTTGGATTGACGATTAAACGTATATCTGTTAACTATCGTTGATTAAATTTTTAAAAATATATATAAACTGCATAAACGAATATTGTGCGAACGGTCAACAGGTACTAAAGAGCAACGCCCAATGGCTACGCCACCATAACGTTTCTGCCTCCACATTGTTTCTATCTCTCTTTCTCTTTCTTTCTCATTCTATCTTTGTCCCACTCTCCATTCTACAACTCATATCTTTTTTTCCATTCTAATGTAAGATCATTCTAACAAACTCGGTTATGTATTTATCATTCTTAAAGCATATTTCTTTTTTTTTTATAACCTTTGATCGTTTTGATCATTACGTAAAAGAAAAAGTAAATAATCCAGTTATATAATTAGAAATAATATTTAATTCGAAGATTTTTTATAAAGGTTAGAGGGGGGAAAAAACCCATTATTTTTACATTTATTTCATGCTTAAAGTAATAGATTTCTTCTTCCCCTAACCTAATATTTTCGATCGTATGTATAAAACAAAAAAGAAATAAGTATTAGTATTGAAATATAAATAGCGTGAATTTATCTGTATTTATTCAGGTTTCATGATTTTATTTGTTAAAATCATCTGGCAAATTATGTAGATCACGATTATTTATGGTTCGAATGAATATGGGAAAAATGTGTTTTGTGTTTTTTCATATTGCTGCTAGGTGTCGCATTTAAATATATGTTGATTATTGTTTCTTTTCTCGATTATACAATAATCGATTACTTATCTCGATCTTTGAATCTCGAATAAGTAAAGATAAATACAAGTACCTTTTTATGAAAAAATGTATTTTTAATCTTCTTCCTATCATCGATCGTAGGCCCACATAAAAGAGCGTTTTAATCTTTTATCTTTGAAAAGATGAACAACTATCGTTATTATCGACGATGATGTTTCTGAAACATTAAATATTGCGAGTTGAGAACTTGCGATAAATGTACTGTATGTATGTGCACTATTAAACAACTCAAATTCAATTTATCGAAATGTTAACTTTTTCCTATTTAAATAAAAAATTAGTGTTATTATATTTTCATATTTAATAATACTGGTATTGAATGCAATCATTAAAGAATATATATTTTCCAAAAAATTTATAATAATGAAAAAAAGTACTCACTGATTTGAGATTCTCGTCACTTTCTTTAACACGGTGGATCGATTTGGCGTCATTCGATTCGAATCTCATACTCTCGATCCGCTCGATTTCGATCATACCGCGATATGTCACGCGCTTACTTGAAATTATCCTTTTTTCTTTCGTTATTACTAAATCACTATTAAAACGTATATACACAAATAATTAATCGAATTAATAAACTAAAATGCTGAGATGATTACGCGAGACGTTAGACGACATGACAGAACGCGACTACGAGGAATCAAAATTGATTGTACGCATTACCAACCTTTGATTGGTCGAGAAATAAAGAAACGAAAAAAGTGAGGTTATGTTCGAGTAGTTTGAATAAAAAATTTCACGCGAGACTACAAAAACACCTGAATAACTTGTTTACAGTTCCGTTCGAATGAATTCAATCATTCTTCTTGATTTTCTTTTATTTTACAAAGAATTAAAATCTATTTTCGATCGTCAATTTAACGGACAGAGAAATTGACAGAAGAAAGAGTGAGAGAGAGGATATCTGAACATGAAGTAGTTATCAGGAATGGATTGGTAGCAATGCTCACCGATATCGGTGATCGAGGATATGGATACTTGGTATACTTCCGTTACGTTTCACTCGTCTGTTCATTGCTGAAAGAAGGTGGGAAAAGAAAAAAGAAAAAAAAATAACATTGTGAAAGATGTGCGTGGTTTTGTGAGACAGAAGAGAGAAATTCCGTGGGTTGAAGCTGGCCTCGTCAACACACCTTTGAGGAATGTTAGTAAGTAAATAAGACGCGTGTCCCGACCTCATTTCTTTTTTCTATCTCTCTCTTTCTCTCTTTCTATCTGTCGTTCTATCTCTCTTCCTCCCTTCCTTTTTTCTCCACTCCTACCATTCTCTAGGTCTTTCGTTCTCTCTCTCTCTTTCTCTCTCTTTCTTTCTCTTTCTTTCTCTTTCTTTCTCTCTCTCACTCGCTCGCTTTCGACGGCGCTGTCTTTCCGCGGAAAAGCCGCGAAAACTACGTCACGAGTGACGGATTCGGTCAAAACTGGGACAAAGTGCAGTGCACTCTGGCATTGCGCTTTACCCACCAGGTGTTTCTATGCCGTAATCTTCCCAGGATTGGGTAATACTCGTACCGTTGCACCTTGCTCTCGAATACCTGCTCGATCTCCAATACGAGAATCTTGACACTCGACTAGGTACCACAAACTGACAGGTAAAGGTTTACATTCGTCATTGTCTCTTTTGGATCAGTTAATTGTATGCGTGAAATTCGACCTATAACAATACGTGTATCGTCGTGTCTACTATGTAATATTTGGCAGAATTTTACCTTTTAAATCCCTACGTGTGTATTTTATTCTCTCCTAAGTGATATATTTTCTTATATCTTCGATCTGAATTCAAAAAGGATACGTGTCCTACTATTCGAGTATACGTATGTGTATGTATATATATATATATATATATATGTGTGTGTAGATAGTATATATATATATATATATATATATAATATGTGTATATGATGTATATATATATATATATATTTCTTTTTAATACTAGTAAGACGAAATTAATGTTAGATCGAAACTTGAATAAATGATAAATGTCTTATGGGCGTTTCTATTTAATTTTGTCCTTTCTAAAATGTCGAAATAACATCATTATGCATATTTGTTATTATTTTTAGTTAGTGACGTTGTCATATTTAATAGTATAATTTATTAAAGAAGTCATATTTTATATTGTAATTAAAATTCCAATGGTAATTTTTACAAAGACACTCTTAATGGTGCAGGTTAGATGAAGAATTCAAGATAGGATTCCACTGTTTGGTATCATGTCAGATGGAGTCGATGGTGGCGGCGGGGAAAACGAGGTAGACTCTCATTCCTCTTCGCATGCAGAGGCTGGTGATTCTTCTAATCACAGAGAAGAAGAAGCATTGGATCCAGACAACGAAGCAGCTCTTAATACTAATTATGATAGTAGCGATGGAGCTGTTCCAGCATTTAGGTTTGATTAGTTTTCAGATCCTTTAGAAGCCAATTAGTAAAAAAAGAATATATTTTGGCATGAAGTTGCAGTACATTGATCTATAGCATAATATGTTTTTTTATATATTATTTTGACACTTTCACAGATGCGACCGGTGTGACAATTATGAAACTATAAATAAGACAGCATTTTGTGCTCATCAAGATCAGTGTATTGGAAACGGTGAACAAGGAGAAAGTGCAGAGGGTATTGATGGACCTGAAAATGATGGAGATGGAGATGAAGGTCATTCAGGCTTGCGAGCCCATAGAAAAATATTTGAATGCGATGTTTGCAACATGAAATTTTCTAATGGAGCTAATATGAGAAGACACAAGGTAAAACTATATATAATGGCAATTGTACAAAGGAAAAAAAATGTGATGATCTTGCATGTATGTGTTGTATTCATTTTTTGTTTGTTTTCTATATTATTTTACCTTCTAGATGAGACATACGGGTGTAAAACCATATGAGTGCCGTGTATGTCAGAAAAGATTTTTTCGCAAAGATCATCTTGCAGAACATTTTACCACTCATTCAAAAACTTTACCATATCATTGTCCAATATGTAATAGAGGTTTCCAAAGACAAATTGCCATGAGGGCACATTTCCAAAATGAACATGTAGGGCAACAGGATATGGTCAAATCGTGTCCATTATGTAGTTATCGAGCAACTACAATGAAATGTCTTAGGTTGCACTTTTTTAACAGGTAAATTAGTTATCGTAAATAATACTTTCTCTTTGACTGTATTTGCAAGTATAATTATAATCAGAAGAATACCTTTATTCAGATATATGTGTTTGTGTTTAGACATGGAATAGATTTAGATAATCCAGGACCAAACAGTTCAACTTCAATATTAAATAGTTGCACACCTGGGGAAGCTATGCCATCTGCTACCCTATCCGATAGTGGTGACAGTACTGGCAATAGATCAGCGGACAACGCAACTCCTCCAATGCACTTTCTTACTCCTCACGTTGAAATATCCATTCCTTACCCAGAACAAACAACCAACCAACGAAATTCAAGTCCTGCTCCACTAAATGGTGATAGTCCAAATAGTCCACAAAGTGCAGATAGCAATAGTAATGCTCCAAGCAGTAGTCATCATCAATTACCTATTAACAGTAGTGGCATTCATAGGTAAGTATACTACTATTTAGAAATATATATTTCATGAGACACTTAACTTGTTTGTTCATATTAGAGAGTATAAATAAATAATCTTATATTACAAGGAATGTGGGTGGTGGAGAAGAAGCTATCACACCTTCAATCTCTTTAATTCCTATCAAACAAGAGCCAAATAGCAATGGTATGGAAGATAGCGGTGCAACATCCAGTAATCTTTCATTGCCATCGTTAATCAAGGTTTCACCATTGAAGACACTATTGCGAGATGATCTATGTCTTAAACTTTCTACAAGTTCCAGTAACAATAATAACACTAACAACAATAACGGTTCAAATTCCAATTTACATTCGAGGGGTGAACCCCCGACATCGACGAGACCTGATCCACGAAGTAGCGGTTTACAGTGTATGCACTGTAGAATTACTTTTCCAGATCAGACATTGTACTTTCTTCATAAGGGTTGTCACAGTGAGAGCAATCCATGGAAGTGCAATATATGTGGTGAGCAGTGCTGTAACTTGTACCAATTTAATTCGCATTTATTGAGCAAAAGTCATCAGTAGCAGCAAACAAAAATTATGCAATGGCATATCATTTTTCACTCTTTATTTAAAACCATCTTATTCAGAAATGGTACGTAAAATTATACATCAAATAATATCCATATATGAGCATGTGTCATGAAAATATAAATATAAGTATATATACACATATAGAGATTATATATTTTAATATATATAGATATATTTATATTTTCACACACTCTCAAATATAAAAACTCGATCCCCAACGAAGTACTTTTAAACAAGAAAATACACATACATAGATATATATAGAGATATATATATATATTTAATCCCGATGTGTAGTTATTTTAAATTGTGAATTTTGGTAATAGCCATGTGCTGCCTTCCCCTTTAAAAATTCTACGCGTAATGGGAAGATTTGTGCCTTTTTTTCAAATTTGCCGACTTTTACTCGTCCATCATATTTGTCATCATGCGAACGATCCGTCCATAGAGCTTTACAGAATTATTCCAAGCTCTATAAGTAGTATTAACTTACAATTAGATATATACATATATAATATATATGTATATTGGATGAGACATCTAAAAACTAAGCCTGCGAATATTTCGATTATCTTTTTACGAAAAATACGTTTAACTATCGAAAAAGTGGATACAGTTTAGGATGAGAACTCTTATCAAAAGATTATATTTTCTAAAAGTCATAAAGTCGTAATTTGTTTGTCGATCTAAATTTATATTATATTGTAATCGCAGTAAAATGGAACATATTTCATTTAGAGATATTATTTTTTTATAATCAAAACTAAAATTGAGATATATTGAAGCTTTTCAATTTTAGCTGACTCGTCTGATATACTTATTACAGATAAACACATTGGAACAGTCTTAGACTGTTTAAAAAAAAATAAACAGAGTTAAATAGATAGATTACAAAGAAAAATGAAGAACATTTCTATTAGATATTTTATTATAGTTATGCTCTTAGCATGCGGTTGAAATGCTTTGAAACAGACACGATGTATTTTTAAATTTACTTCTTAATCGAATTACTCTCAAATATTAGCTCACACATATGAATTAAATATATAAATAATAACAGAAAAAAAATACATACATATATAATATATATATTTAGTATATATATATTAAATTTTGCCTCTTTCTTGCACTTTATTGCACACAGATCTACGTTTTATTACACATCAAAATAAAAAACAACATCGGGTTAGTTAAAAGCATTTGCCGTTTATCCTACTAATTCATGGTGATATGTGGATTTCAACAGGTGGACAATATATTTAACTAGCTAAAAATTTGATTAGCAAGTTGATTTGTATTGCTGATTCATCTGTTTTAGGTAGGAATGTTATATATCGGTAAACCCGATAATGAGAATAACATGTACAGGGCACAAGCCACCAGGCATGTACTATATAAAAGGCAGGTTCGGAGATTTGACCTTGATATAAAATTAAAAAAGGAAAAAGAAATAGAAAAGTGTTTCGCAAATAATTATTTCTCACGGTATATATATACCATACTACTTACAACAGGGTCATATTCTCTGCGCTTTGCCTTTAACTTCGAAGATTATTTTATATATAAATATTTGTACAGAAAAAAAAAAAGAAAGCAAATTATTAAGAGGAAAAAATTCGATATGGAAAGAAAATCGAAATAGCGATTAATGCGTTACATGGCAAGCATAATAATTAATATTATGCACAGATAAATAAATATATATTTATATAAGGAAAAGAATATATATATATATATATATATATAGAGAGAGAGAAAGAGAAAGAGAGAGAGGAGAGACACACGAATATATACGATTATATACACACACAAAGAAAGAGGGAAAGAGAGAGAGAGAGAGAGAGA
>JACGTP010000343.1:0-40547 GCA_023678845.1 Mischocyttarus mexicanus
TAATAATAATAATAATAATATAATAATAGTAATTATAATCATAATAATAATAATAATAATAATAATAATAATAATACAAACATATATAATAAAAAATATTCTTTGAGCAATAGATACTCTCTCTCTCTTTCTCTCTCTCTCGCTCTCTCATTCGTTTCTCGCAAATTAGAAACGTATCATATATGAATGTATATGTGTGTATATGTAATATATATATGTATACATATATATGTAAAGGAGGAATGGAGTGTGCGTGTGTGTACATCTTGATAGCCTAAATTTTGTCGTCGTTTACAACATATTATTTGTTCGATTAAAATCGTAGGGCTTACGCTCTCGCGGTAATAAGCAAATTAGATGTTAAACTTCAAAAAAAACATATTAAAAAAAAATAAAAGAAATTGCAATAGGGCTAGGTAGAACAGAATAACCCGACCGCGATTATTTTGTTCTTCCTGCGATCACCGCTAAAGAGAGTAGTCCCCCGATTTTATGGTTCTTTCAAATACTGTGAAAAATAATCGATGTTAATTATTTGTTCCTCCATAAAACTTCATATTGTTATGGAGTCTAATCGCAATCATTTATTATTGTATAGAAAAAAAGAAACAAATAATTAAAGAATAATTGTCGAAAAACGATTTTCGTAGTTTGATCGAAAACGAATGGTGTTTTCATCTCTCTCTCTCTCTCTCTCTTTTATTATGCACTTTTGGTGGATAATATAAAACAAACCATTCGTTATCGATCGAATTCTCAATTTTCATGATCGGTTTGCTACGAAGGAGGTAAGAAAAATATATCTCAAACTATTCATTTAATGCATGATCGAAGAACCAAACAAAAAAAAATCAAAATGAAAAATAGAAAGTAAAAGAATTGACAAAAACAAAAAAGGCAATTGAACAAATATGGAAACACCCATCATGGCAAAAAAAAACATAAATTCATTTTTCTAACCGAGAAAACATGTGTTAGAAAAAGAATAAACAAAAAAAAAATAAAGAAAAACAAAAATAATTGGGTGGTTGATTAAAGAAGGACTAGCGTAATCAATTATAGTCAATTATATCAGTAATCAGTATCATCATCATCACCATCATTGTAATCATCGTCATTATTATCATTATTACTATTATTATCAATATCATTACCATTAATCATTAGATTATTATTAATATTATTATTATTATTACCTCTTCGTAGCGCTTAAAAAGGAGAGTAAAAAACATCGAGTGTTAAATGTTTATGCAACGAGTACAATAATTAATGAATAATTAGGATCGTAGTTAGGCGACATTAATGAAGTGCGAACGCAGCAGATAAATTCATGATTTTTTTTTTCTTTTTTTTCTTTCTTTCTTTCTTTCTTTCTTCATTCCTTCTTTCCTTCCTTCCTCTCTTCCTTTCTTTCTTTCGTTGTTGTAAAACCTAACTATCGAATTAGGATCACTACTTTTAACGCCGTACGTTATTAACGTCGAATACTTTGTTTTTTTTTTGCTTTTCTTTTTTTATTATTTTACTTTCTCTCTCTCTCTCTCTCTCATTCTCTCTCTTTCAAACCCATAAACTTCTTTTTTTTCCCTCATTTTTAATTATAAGAGAAGAGGCGTGGATCGATTGACGCCCAATGTCATTTGCTTCGATGTAACGCTGCAATTATTTCAATTAATTTTTTTCTTTAATACCAATCAAAACAATCCAAAAACCGAAGATTCATTTTAGTATTCTTCCCTCTCTTCCTTTCATTACAATTATCTATTAATCATTTTCATTAAAAGTTTGTTCTTAATTTTTATTCTCAGCGTTATGGGGAAATAAATGTCATTGGATTGGTAAGTACGCCTAATCGATCTCGACGCCTCTAAGAGATCATTTGAAAAAAAAAAAAATATATATATATCTATATATATTTCCTTTATAATAATAATAATAATAATTAATAATAGTAATAATAATAATAATAACGTATTATTAAAATTACGCTATTTATAATAAACATATTAATTTTACGTAAAATGATACATAATAAAATTAATAATAATAATAATAAAAATAATAATAATATTAATAATATTATTATTATTATTATTTCGTAATAAGACAATAAAAAAATATGATAAAAAGAGTTAAAAAAGAAAAATAAAGAGAAAATAGAATAAACAAACGGTAGGAGGGGGGGATTATTTGAAGAGGGGAAAACAATTAAGACGAGATGAAAAAAAGAACGGAGGGATGCAACGATTATGTTAGATAATAATAATAATGAAAAAAAAAAGGAAAATAATAATAATAATAATCTTAATGTTAAGTGGATTAGGATTATTATTTTCTTGTTGTTGTTCTTCTTNATAAAATGGAAATAGAGTTAGGAGGAGAATTATTATCGATCATAATCATTAATGAATTATTTTTAATTCTCCTCACATTTAACTCTAATTCCTAAAACTAGAATATCCTTTCCACTACCTCCTCTCCTTCTCCTCCTCCTCCTCTTCTTCCTCTTCTGCTGTTGTTACTGCTTCTCCCCTTCATATTTGTTTTCTTTTTCTGCTCGTGGAGTTTAAACGATAATGATCCCAATTTTCTCAATGCGATGATACTTCGGATGATGTGGCATGGCGAGAAAGGCTTATGACTTATCGTAGACGAGAGATTAGAGTCCAGCCGAGGTACAGTATAACTGTCACCCATAACGTCGTTTCTCTAAAGGACGCTGGTAGCAAGGAACCAACTATATCCTCGCTATTGCTGTTGGTATTTGGGGTGTTGTTCGAAAAACCAGATGCCATCAACGATAGTCGTAGATTTTCTACTTCGTTGTTCTGTAACAAATAATTATAATTTTTCGTTAGAACTATCTTAATATCATTGCGAATAATTAATTTTTTAAATGTTTACAATTTTTTTATTTATATAACAACAAAGTTATATTGGTTTTATTTTCTTTCTATTTTGCGTTTAGTTTTTATCGGTTTTTTCTAAAACATCTACACCATAGACAACAAAAACTCTGCACAAGTGAAATGATTTTTCGAATAAAAGAAAATGGAAGATTAAAAGAAAGTAATGTTAGGTCTTTGTCTTCGATACATACACATATATATATTACTCTAACATCAGAGAGTATATAATCCTGAAACGCGACTTCCGATTCCCGTTTCGTCTTAATCTACCGGACTCTCATACGCATTAAGAAAGCAATAATAAACGCGTCAGAAGGAAAGGGCAATCTCCTAGAGTTGGGCTTTTATGGCTAGGGACTATAATATCTCTGTGCTCATCGGTTCAGTCGATCGATGAATGTCCCTCTCACGCCTCCCCTCTCTGTCTCTTTTATTTCTTTTATTTCAACAACCCTCGAAAGCACAGTGTTATATATGTCTGCTTTATACGCAGAAATCACGTCTACTTTTTGTTGGTATTCGTATCTATATCTCTGTGTATTTGTGTGCGTGTATGTGTGTATGTATCGAGAAAAACGAGGAAGAAAAACACGTCGGTTGTCTATCGTGCGAGAAAAGAGATTATCTCGGGCGTGTTGAACTAACGGTGGTGGAAAAAGGAAAACTAGGGTTCGAACAAAATAGTGTATTGAGAAGGAAAGAGAGAAAGAGAGAGGGGAGAGAAAAGAGAAAAGAAAAGCGTCGCATTAAGAGAGAATTATGAGTTGACCAAGAAGTACCCGTGGGAGTCCTCCTCGTCAATTAATACTGTCCTTTCTCTCGCCTATTCTTCTACACCTCCACCTCCAATTCCACCACCCCTTCCTCTTCCTTCTCATCCTGAACCTTAACCTCCTCCTTTCTTTATTTCTTTATTTATTTCTTTCTTCCTTCTATACTCGATTCCAAATATATATCGAAAAAAGAAAGAAACGCTTTTGTTAATGTTTCACACTGTATATAACGTTAAATACAGAAAGAGAGAGAAAGAGAGAGAGAGAGAGAGAGAAAATACTGGAAGAAAAATAAACGAATAAATCTAATGGAATCCAACTTTCTCTCTTTTCTTTCAATGAATTTCATTCGACGTTAAAAGGAAAAACGATAAAATACTACGCGTATCTGAGAGAATGGCTTTTACTTTACGGAATAATATTCACGTTGAGAGGTGAACCTTTTTAAAGGTAGAAAAATAAATCTACTAGCTACTTGTTTCTTGTTTCTTTTTTTAGAACTTTGTAAAAAATACTTTCGAGATAAAGAAAAGGTCCTGTTTCCGTTAGAATTTATGGAAATTGTGGTTGATTATTTTGAATGAACTATTCGATAGATTAATAAACAAATCTAATTCTAATTTTTAAGTTTAATGAGACAAGGTTTCGATGTTTGAAAATTGTGTTCCATGAATTTGATTTTATTTTCTTTATATATATAAATATATTTTTATTATAAACTGAAAACCGAAACCGTGTATTGATAAAAATTAACAAAAATACGATCAACATTACTTTGAAGTATTCGTCTAAATTTTTATTCCATTCGAGAGACCCGTTTTCTATTCTACAAGATACATACATCCATGTTGTATGCGTAAAAACATACACCAATATATTTCTTATACATAAGAGAAAAACCTAATACAGAGAGAGAAAGATAGATTATATTGTGCAACGTAATTGCGCGGTGGTTTGCCATGGAAACTCAACGACGACTACGACGACGACTAAGACGACGACATGCGCATATTCGTTTGCTCGGTTTAAGAGGAGGGGGATATATTTTCAAGAAAACTAATCGATGGGGAAAAGTTATGTTGCGGTTCGACAAGTTGCAACGTATGCAACGCACTTTCGACGAGAACGTTGACTCCTCTTCTTCTTTTTTTTCTTATTTTTATTTGCTTAGTTTTTTTTTTTTTTGCAACTCGTAGAAAATATTCGATCATGCGGTGGTGACGACAGTTTTTCATTCGGTAATATATGAAAATAATAATACGAGAAAAGATATGACTATTTTGTGGTACGCTTATAAGATTTTCCTTCTCTCTTTCTCTGTGTGTGTATGTCTGTGTGTGTCTTTTAACTTATCGATCTCCAAACGTTTACCTTTGAGTTGCATTATTACGACATAGCAATTCAAAGATCCGTTACCTGTGCTACCACAGCAGCAACGGCGACTAATGTATCAATTTGTACGTCGACTGATAATTTAAGCGTCTGATAAATGTCGACACACTCGACGTGACGATTATCTTCTCCACCGAAACACTCCATGAAGAAAATTGTCTTCTTCAATTCCACTTATCTGTCATTTTCTTAACAAAATTATTCTACCTATACGCAGTTAGAAATTCAACGTCTAATAAGATCCTATCGATTAGTTTTATCGATAAATAATTTTTCACTACAATTAATTAAAATCGTGGATATATGTTGTATATTAGATTGAGGGAAAATAAATCTATTATTTTAAGCATGAAATAAATTTAAAACAAAAAAAGAAAATTATAAAAATAGGGAAATTTGTAATAGTTGGAGGATTGATGTATGGAAAAGAAAGAAGATAAAAAGAGAGATAGAAAGATAGAGGACTTCGATCGGGCGAGATAATTGAAGATAATTTTCTCGGCCCGTGGCCCCACGGCTCGTGCTACGCCATGCCCACTTAACTTTCACGTAAGGGGATGTGGCCACTTAGCCGTTACATGCTCGCTTACTCTCCCATGCATATGTAAAACACGACGTCGAGTTCGTGGCTTTCCACGAGAAACGACTAGGGAAAAGAAAGAGAAAGAGAGTGAGAGAGAGAAAGGAGAAGATATCACGCTCGTAATTTACACCAGTCGACCTATTCACTATGTAAGTTTTCATTCTCGTATTCTTTCTTCTTGATAAAATCTGATTTTTTTGTCGTCTAACAATAAGTGATATATTATTACGTGTCTAATTCATTTTTAACTACACTTACACGTGAATTTATAGATTAAAATGAATCTTTAATTATCTGATATATAAAACGAAACAAATAACAATCATTCTCGTATATTTTTGATTATACAAAGTAACCAGAAATAAAAGAAAAGGAAGAAAAAGAGAATAATGATTTAAAAAGTAAAAGACAAAACAAAAAAATCTGATTGTGAGGTAAGGATCAAAGATAAAAGAAATAAAAGGTCGTAAGGTCGAAAGTGCGTCTGGGGGCGGTATTAGCCGAACTCGAGACTATCCTGAACGAGTGTTGTGATCGATTGAATGAAGTAGGATGGAAACAAGAGAATAAAGAAAGGAAAAAAAGACAAGAAAAAGCCAAGAGAAGAAAGGACAAGAGAGAGAAGGGATAGGCAGAGATGGTTTCTGAAAAGCCGGCAGGATTTCTTCGATTTCATGGTCCTGTTGGTCCCCCTTCAATTACTGGCACTTAAGCAGCGATAATTAGACGTTCCAGAATTGGGTATCACCACCACCACCCCTGGCGAACCTTCAAAGAGGATAAAGGCGAGAGAGGATAAAAAGAAGAAGGAAAAAAGGATCTCGTCGTGTTTTTTACTTCTCTTATCCCTTTTTTATCTTCTTTTTTATCAATAAGAGAATAATAATAACCGTTGTAATCATTTCGAGAGAGATTTTCCTTGACAACGAACAAGATACACCGTTCTGACAAGATCAAGAAGCAAGATTCTTAAAAAAGAAGGTTCTCTTTGCGAAATATGAAACTTCAAAGAGTGCAAGGTTTCGGCAGAAAATTAAAATTAAATTTGTGATCCTAATAAGCCCCGTTTCTATTTTTTAATTATCATTAATTATTCAAATATGTATTTTGTTGTATTTTAAATACTAGGATAAGATCATAACGTTATATTTTATATTTTTGTTTTTGAATTAAAAGCTTGAAAGAAACTTGCTTTTTTATTTGTACGTTTTATTGGAACGAAATTTCAACTATCATAAAATATTATACACCTTAAGACTTGATTTCGATACAACACGGAAACGAGGGACACCTATAAATATAAATATTTTTACAGTAAATCGAATATTTTTTCTAGTACTTCGATACATATTTAATCGTGTATAGGTTTGCGATAATAAAATGGAAAATAAAGAAGTAGAAGAATAAGAAGAAGAATAAGAAGAAGAAGAGGAGAGAAAGTAAAACCAGACAGAGAAGAAAAGATATATAGTTAGTGGTAGTAAGTTGTAGGTTGAGTTTTTGATGAAGTATCCTTCGGTACGGGAGCAAGAACACCACGGGAGCAATACTAGATGTCTTAACGGGTGCCGAGTTGATATTTATTACACCTTCGGGACATCCACACTGTCATGATATAACTAAATTCGCGTTTATGGTCTTCTATCTACCATTCTCCTCGATCTTTCTATCTTTCTTATTCTATATAAGGTATATAAAAGGGATACCCTAGCTCCCCTCCAAAATGTTTCTGACCAAACTTTACTTTCGGGTCAAATAATATTAACTAAATTTATATTAACTTATGTCCCGATACATTTAGAAACATGTTAAAAATTAGTATTACGATTCGTTTTTTTAGAAAATCCAATATAAATACAATGTTCAATAATTTTTGTGAGTAATCTGATTTAAAAGTGTAACACTTGTGTTAATTGTTTTCTTTTAAAATACATCTTTGCTTTATTAAAAATATTTAGAACTCCTTTCGTTTATTTGATTTGATCTTATAACATTTTCGGACACCCTTGCGAAAGAGAAAAAATAGAAACATATAGGAACGAATTCGTGGTTAAGATGGTCATTACAGGATCCCATTAAATCCTGAGCGTGAGAAAAAAGAATTTCCTCGATATAAAAGTGTATAAAAAAGAAAAGAGAGGAAGAATATGATCCTGGAAGAATCGTTCCCCGAGTCCTATAGCAAGAATTATTTACAAACGAGAAGGGTGAGTGACCCTAGGAAAAAGGGCGGAGAGGAACGTTTATGAGAGATGAAAAGGGAAGATGATCTAGATAAAAATGGTGGTGAGTTTACTAACCGAGATGGTGGTGTTACCTTTGAATCATTTTCTAACGTTTTCGCAACGACCTTTCAAACGTGTCTGTTGCGATTTCAAATTTTTTTACGTCTTTATTTTCATTCGTGTTTCATCATAAAATGTTAATTAATAATTTAGAAAACAAAAAATCTGATCAAAGTTTAAAGAAAGATAAGATAATCATAATCTCAAAGCTAGGAAGAATAACTTCGTTATTCGTCATATAACAAAAAGTAATCTTATCTACGAATTGATTTTGATTTGAAAAATTTGCCACCGAGTATGGTGAACGAGCAAAAAAAAAAATTCGTACACGTTTAAAATAAGAAATCTCCGAGATAAAAAATAAATCATATAATAAGTAATAGAATACAGTAAAGAATACAGATAATAAGTAATTATAGAATCATTTGATGTAAAATTGTATCGATACGAGATAAAAAAATAGATTAAAAAGATAAAATAACGTTTGAATGATCTACTAACCTTGCTTTTCGATGCTTGCAAATCTTGGGCAATTTTTCTTAAAGTCGACCCGATGTCAATCAAAAATTGTTCGTTGCGCAAAACGTGGCTCGGATATTCCGAACAATTATTCGACAAGTCGCCATTGCAGATAGTTGGTAAAGTTTTTTTGAAAGGGACACACCGAACATTGGTCGGTCTGTTTCTTCGTGGCCGTGGCCTTGGAGTTGGAGTTGGCACAGGTGCCCTCTCTTCTTGTTCTTCTTCATCAATATCACGATCATTTTCATTATCGTAATTGTTAGTAGCTGCAGCAGCAGCAACAGCAGCAGCAGCAGTAGCTACGGAAACGACATTTGTGGATGAACTGCATTCGGGAAACTGAAAAGTTGCATCCCTTGTCGGACTGGTTGGTGCAGAAACCGTGACACGTGGTGCCGGGGCTTGTTGAAATTGTCTGATTGCCGATGATACTAAATCTGGGAGTGGTAATCCCGCCATGTCTTGATCCAAAAGTACTAATCCAGATTGTCCAATAGCCATTTGATTATTATTTACATCTGTAAAACAAAACGTTACGTTTGTTTTATAAATAAACAATATTATAGCGAATTTTTTAAATCGGATATTCTTTTTCATTTTAAATAATTATCTGATGTATAAAGTAAGTTACTTTGTTTTTACAGTGTTTATTTAAATATACTAATCGTTCAATTTAATTTTCTATTTATTAAAATAACTATTTTTCTTTTGCTTTTTTTCGTGGAAACATATTTGTACCATGTCTGACGAGAAAGCAACGAAAAATAATAGATTTTCCAATGAAAATTATTTAAAATGAAGAAAGAATCCGACGAGAGAATTTTAATGAATACCATTAAAAATATAAATATAAAACTACAAAATATAAACGAAAGAGTACTTTTAACACAATGACACATCATAGTAGATGTTACAATAAAAATTGATGAGTCGTGTCAAATACTAATAACGAAAGAATCCAATGATTTCATAATTGATAACTACCGATTTTATCGTCTTACTTCTTTTCCTTTCCTTTTTTGTTTCTTTCTCAAATATGTACTTTCAATATCTTTTTATAATAATCCGTCACAAATATGATCGTTACTATTATCAACGAGGGAAAAGAAAAAATATTATAACAGAATTGTTCGTTACCGAAGGGTTTCTTTCTTACCCGTGCGTAGAAAAATAATGAACAAGTTTTAAAAATAAAAATAAAAATAAAAATCAAAATTAAATGAAATAAAAATAACTAAAAAACGGAAAAAAGGTGGATTTTATCGATGCTGAGGTACATTGTATCACGTCTGAAGTATAGTTCGACGTTGAAATGATGTCGTCTGTTTAATGGAAAGGCGCGAGTTAAACCGCTATCACAACTTATAAGGGTTTAACGTCATCGTGTCACGCGTAACAAGGTAACAACGTGTCCGAGTATGGCAAGGAACGACATTGTTGGATAATGATCGTGTTTTAAGACTTACGAAGGGCAAACTATCGACCTTCGAGTTTAGACATCCGCAATGTTCAAGAAGAAAATCATTCCTTTTCTTACTCTCCCTTTTTTTTTTCTTCTTTCTTTTTATCTTCAAATTATTTTAAACTACTCATCTAAAAGAAAAAAGATACTACGAAAAAAAAAATTACAAATCACTGATAACGACGTGTATTAACGAGAAGTAAGATTTCGATAAGAAATATCATATTTCTGCGTTGACAAAATAAACACCCATTCGATGATTATATCCGTAAGTATTATTACTTATCGATATTTTTTATCTGTATTAATCATTTAAGAGATATAATAGATATATAACATACCAGACTGCTTGACTACGATTATTAAATAGATATTACGCATATATATATAAGTATTCCCTTGTAGATACATACATACATGCACTTTTCCCCATTATCTTTTTATCAATCTGAATCCGACGTATATTTTTTAATAAATTAAAAAATATTCTTAAAATATCACGTTATCGTATATGCAATATATGATATCTACAATGTTGTAAATAATCTTATCAAGTTTTAAATAATCATTCAAATATTATGACAATAAGGTTTAAGGATACTATGATAATATACAAGATGGTCAACGAAACGTGTGGACAGATATAATTTCCAAAACATGCGTTGCACGAAAAAATTTGAAATACAAAAGTTACATGGTTTGAAAGAGTACACTATGTAGTCCATTAATTTTTTTTATAAGTGAAGACGTTTCAAAGGTTTAAAAGATAACTTTGTTTTTTTAAACAGAATACTATATTTTTTATGCCAAAATATAGTATTCCTATACACTTATAAAAAGAATTAACGCACTGCATAGTGTACCCTTCCAAACTATGTAACTTTAGTATGAAGTTGTATCAGTGTACACGTTACGTGAATCACCCTGTATGTATCGAAATATTAAATATCTAACATACATAATAAAACGTTAAACGAAGGTTTCTTAATGCCCCGGGCCCTTTTAAACATTTTCAAGTCTGTTACCTCATTTTCCCTCACGTCGTTCCTACCATAAGTATAATGCATATATATATATATGACAATGGTATATATATGTACATTATATGTATATACTAACGTTGAGAACGTGCATGACAAAATAACAATAATCTAGCACGCCTCTTATTGGCATTGTTTCACGAGGCGAGTCTATAGTTCTTTATTTCTTTCTATCCATTACATATCATTCTCTCTCCCTCTTCACACACATACACACACTCTTTAATACTGACGCGTGTGCTTACTCGATCGCACATGGTTGCATCCTTGACATTTCAAGTAAACGTTTCTCCTAAGATGATTCTCTTTCTCTCTCTTTATCACTCTTTACCTCTTATTATCTATCTTTCTTTCTCTAAAACATATATACATACATATATATATATATATATTTTCTTTCACTTCGTACCAAAGAGATCTCATCTCGGCTACACACACACACACACATACAAATCCCCACACAAATACCATGCTTCAGATCGAATCTCAACTTATCTCTCTCTCTTTCTCTTTCTTTCTTCGCGAATGAAATCCATGCTCGATAATATAACCACTTTTCACCGGTTGCAAAACGTGTTTAGCTAACAGAATGATCGAGGAAAAAATGAATAAAAAGAAGAATAAGAGAGAGAGAAAAAAAGAAAGAATGAGAGGATCTTCTCAACAACAACTCACCCATTGCCGTAGTAGTCGTAGGTTCTTCTGCTGATACTCGTCTCTTCTCTTTTATTGATATTGATATTCCAAATAAAATGTCAAGCTGTATAGCACTGAGAGCATATATACTAAGTAGACCTTCGTCAACTCCTCTTCTTGCTCGATGCTCACTGAAATAGCTGCAAAAACCACGTGAGAAACCCACGCGCGGACCTTTACTAAATCTGATTTATGGCGCCTTTGAATCCGATTATTCATTTACCCGCCAAAGTTATTTCAATAAACGACTTTTCCCCTTCTCTTATTTGCGTAATCTTTTAGTTAAAAACCTCCACGATTTATCTACCATAGTCTTTACTTGCTTGTATAAATACATACATACATACGTACATACATACATAAGTATATATACATACATGTATCGAATAAATGACAAAAATCTTATTACTTTATATTAAGCGTACACTGGAGTTAGTATTTTTGATATAATTTCATTTTCATGTAATAGATCGATATTATGTATCTTTTTATAAATATATCATACACGTATGCGTGAGTATTAAGTAAAGATATATTTTTTTACGTTTTAACAAAATAATGTTAACTAATGTTGAGTAATTATGATTCGTTTGAGTTGTGTTTAAAGTTCTGTATTAAATCGTAAGTAAAACTTAGAACTAAATGGACTTATGCGTATTCTACTTCACATTAAAATTGTCTACTTTTTCTTTCTCTCATTTGCGTATTCCTACAACTAGTTTACCAACCTGCACGATTTATCTACCATAATATTTATATACATATATATAAACATGTATCGAATAAATGACCAAAATAGTTCTTATTACATTAAACTAGGCGTACACGAGTAGTATTTTTGATAAAACTTAATTTTAATCTCTCGAATAAAATGATTATGTATTCTATAAATATATAATACACATATATATTTATACGTACTATAGATAAATTTTTTGTATTACAATAAAATAAGGTAAACGATCGTTGAGTAATTAATCTTTGTTCGAGTTATGTTAGACTCTTGAATTAAATCTAAAGCGGTAAGATTAAAACTTAGAAGTAAATGGACTTATGTGTAATATATTGTACTTCTACATTGAAATTTTCGACGTCGAGAAGGGGACGAAGAGAACAGGAGAAGAGAGAGAGAGAGAGAGAGCACGGACGCGAGCAAAAAGTGCAACGCGCACGTGGCCGACACCCGCATGCATGCATGCATGCATATTCTCTTTCTCTCTCTTTTTCACTGACTTTTATGTGCTTTCCTTACGTGTATATGTATGCATCTAGATGGAGTTATATGGATCCACGGAAAGAGAGAAAGAAAGACTATATAAGAAAAAAGATAAAAATAAAGAATAAAAAAGAGAGAAAAAAAGAGAGAAAGAGAGAGAGAGAGAGAGAGAGAGAGAGAGAATACATACGCCGGTAGCATATGCGAGCACGTGAGTCACATGGAGCGTACTTTGTACATAAGTGCAACGCAACTTGTTACAGTATATGTAACAACGACAACGAGACACAACGAAATAAGAATGATTGCATACACTTGCAAACAATACATATATATCTAACTATACCTATATGTGTATATATGTTTGTGTATGGGTGTGTGTGTGTGTAGAAGTAATCGGCAGTGAACGCTGAACCGCACAAAGAACCTCTCTCAAGGCCGCGTACGGAGGTTCGCTGCATGCTGTATGTTCCTACTGGTTACTGTTGCTGCTGCTGCTACTGTTACTACTTTTGCTTCTGGTATATACACACTACTACTACTACTAAACATGTAAATGTATGTATATTATGCACAGAGTGAAACCAAAAGAGACACAAACGTACGAGTAAAATACTCGCTACGTTTGGCCAATGGAACATTCTCTCCTCTTCTCTTCTCTTTTAATCTTTTACGATGTATACGAGGATCTGGTACATATATGTATTTTATGTATTTATGTATTTATGCATTTTATGCATGTATGGGTGTGTGCACGCGTCGTCGTAAGCGCCGCTCTAACGCGAATACTTTTTTGTTTTTCTTTATCACGAGTAGGCTTATTCAGTCACTTTTCCGTGACAATGAGAAACGTACTATAACAAACGATAAATAAACTACGATATTTCAATTGCGTAGTTCTCTTCATTTACTCCCGTTCATTATCTTTTTCACATATAAATCAATTATGTTCTCTTTTCCTTTATATTCGTTATAATACATCATCATATATACGACTAACTCATTCTACTAATTATAATCTCGAATTGTGATGCTCGATATCAATAAGGCGCGTAACTCCTTTCTTTTTTTTTTTAAGGGAATAGATTAGTATAATCGTATTCTTACTTATGGTAATAATAATCAATCGTTTTAATAAATGATGAATTAGTAGAACGGTCGTAGAGATATATTCAATTAAATTACAGATAAATACGATGAATATTTAAAACTCTTGTCTTTAATGAATTCTAAACTTTCTAATTATGAGAACTTAAAAATTGAATGATTTAAAAGAAGGAACGTTTAACAAGCTAGCGAGACTAAATTTACGTCGGCACGAAAGTAAAAAGATAAAGGAGAGAGAGAGAGAGAGAGAAAGAAGAACCGAAAGCGAAGTAAACTGTCTGTCTCCGAGGCAAAGTATAATGCGAGCCATTGTCTCTCTGTTAATTCGTAGCCTGTTGTGTTTGTGTTGGTGAAGGGGTCGAAGGAAAGAAGATAAAAAAGAGAGAGAGAGGGAGAGAGAAAAAAAAAGAGGAAAAAAAATAATATGTGCGCCATTCGGTGTTGTACTCGGTGTGTCGTCCCATCGAGTATACTCGGACAGCCCGAGTGAACACAAAAACATGCAAGAACAGGTCCCGTACGTGTTACGTTTGAGCACGTTGTGTCGTATCGTGTCGTGTCGTGTCGTGTTGTGTTTAGTAGTATCGTGTAGTGTCGAGTTGTGTAGTAAAATTGCTGTCATTGCACTTTAGAGTATACTAACGGGGACTATTCGTTTTACCCTAACATCGTGAAACTTCTACTTAATTCCATAATTAATACATAAATTTAAATAATATTTCTTATTTCAAATAAAAAACATCGAATAAATCTTGACAAAATAAAATTCGTTCCCAAACGATTTACATTACTTTCCCTACCAGAAAATAAAACTATTTAAAACAGAATTAAACAAAAATACAGTTAGGCTCAGCAACTTGTAGTGTACGTGTGTGCGTGCGTATGCTTGTTATAATTTCATGATCGATCAATAATATCGTACAATCTTTTATCTAAAAATTTACACCCTAAAACGTACTTACATAAGTTCGAGTTAAAAGTCTGTTAATGTACAAATATCACGTTTTATGTTAGATTGAAATCGCAGATCGAAGATGGGAAAGAAGATTCTATGAAAGATAGGAAAAAGTGATAGAAATAGAGAGAAAAAGAATAAAAAGAAAGAGAAGATGAAGATGAGCCAGTGGATCCTATGAAATGAAACGTGAATATCAAGAGATTCACGTTTTCGTTATCCGAGTGCTGTAATCTCGATTCAATAAAATGCATAATGCGATACTGATTGCATCAGCTCGTGTCGTCCTATGCTTCGTTGCATTTAAAAAAGACCACAGATTACTTTCTTCTCTCTTTCTATTTCTATTTCTATCACTGTTCATCTTTTACAAGTTGATCTTTCGATACCTTACAAGTTAGATAAAAAAGATAATACATAATTATTGATTAATACATAAACTAAGAAGAACTATAAACCATATAATAAGATACAACGAAAGTACGTAGGTGTAAGTATATGCCAGTAATTTATAATTAACCACAATACAAATTATAGTTATAACTATTAGCTGTTGGAATTAATTTGTAGCGTTTTACAAGAAACAACGTGGGAGGGAGGGATGTTGAAAGGCGTTTTTTGACCAGTGAATTACAGCTTTAACGGCACAAAAGAAAAAAAATGTTTACATCGGATTGTTAATGGTGATGAAAAGTGGATACATTCTAAGCGTAGAAAATCATGGGTCAAGCTTGTACGACCATCATCGTCAGTAGTAAAAATTCATGGGTCTAAGCTCCCTTCTTTGTATTTAGTAGGATCAACAGGGTGTGGTTTATTATGAAATGTTATAACCGAACAAAACCATCATTGGGGATCGTTATCGATTCCAACTGCTGCGCTTTTGTCGTCCATTGAAGGAGAAAAGGTTGGAATGTAGTTAAAGGTACGATAAAATTATTTTCCTGCACGACCAATGAAAACATTTCTACAAACACTGAAATGGGATATCTTAAACCACCCGCTGTATTCTTCAGATATTGCCCCTTCGGACTACCACCTGTTTCGACCGATGACTAAGGGTTTGTTCGAGGAAACAAGACTTCTTCTAAAGATTGTCAGAATTGGACCGATTCATGGAATGCCTCCAAGGATGAAGCGTTCTTTCGACTGAGTATCCCCTACCTACCCAAGAGATGGGAAAAAGTAAAGGTCAGCGATGGACAGTATTTTTGTATTTTCATTCAAAATAAATCATTATTTGTCTTTCAAAAAAACGCTACAAATTAATTCCAACACCTAAATATAAACGCACAATTTATAGTACTTTATCATAAGATTATTGAATGTATGATAAAATTGAAATGATAAAGGGGAGTTTATTTATATTTTAATTCTTCTTTACGATGCAAATGATTTAAGAAATGATCTTTTCTTTGATTGCATAAGAAATATAAAAATATAATAATTAAATAAAACGGATAAGAAATGTTTCGATGATATATTCAGATAAAATAAAACGTATGTCAATATATATATATATACTAGATCAAAAAAAGAAGGGGGTTCGTATTGAAGATAAGATCTGCCGAATTTCATGAACCGTTGAAGACGCGTGCCCTTATTTCTACCCTGCCGTGAACATGTTCAAGAGACCGTGTAAAATCTTTCACGCCTCTTTAAATTGCTATAATAGCGATAGACGAAAAATATCTTTCTTTTCTTTTTCTTTTTCTTTTCTAAACGTTTTAATCTTATATCAGGCATAGTAAATTGGAATTCATTATTTATTTTAAGATTCAAATAATAAATTTCTTTTTACTGCAGTTAATACATACCGTGGATGATTGAACACGAAAAGAAACAAAATAAATAAGGAGAGAGGAAAGATAAAAAAGAAAAAAAGGGGAAAAAAAATATCAAGTACAGCCAGTTTTTTTTCGGATGTTTGACTCTAGCGTTTCAAGATAAAGGTTAGGTTTACTTGTTCATGATAACGAATCTTCCAACGAAAGCTTTAGAAAGAGAAAGAAGAAGTATCAAGAAGGATGATTTTCTTTCAACCGAAGTGTCCGATGAATTTTTTACGAAGGTATTTTTTTTCAGAAAGAGATTCTACCTTTTTACGTTAATGGAAAAAGGTCAGTACCTTCTTTTTATAAAAAGAAATAAAGAAAAATACTATGATTCACTCCTTGTGTAAGGTTTTTATTTATTAAAGACAATTATTTAGATATTGAAACATTGAAATGAAATTTAAAACATTTATTTTTATTTCGTTTGTCGTATGAGATTTATGTATTTATTTATTTATCGTACGAGATTTATTTATTTATTTTATTTATCGTATGAGATTTTGATTATCGTATTTCGTTTATCGTCATGTTGTCCGTTTTATCATTTTCTACAATGTGTTGAAACTTGAAATTGATAATTTTAACGTAGACGTAAAGTCTCCCGAAGAAGAAAATCTCATCGTACGCGTAATCGCGATCGTTGCAGTTACGTTTTTAGAGCGATGACGAGGGGGAAGTTCTACGTTAAAATGTCTTATGTTAGAGAAGAAGATAGAATGAAAGGGGAAAAAAATAAAAAAAGAAAAAGTAGAAATTCGCGATCTTTCATTTCCACCAACGGTAAGACCAGCAACAAGCAGAAGCAAGCATAAGCTTGGGCCTGCCCACAGCTGTTTCTATAAATACTACCGAAAGCCCCGATTTGATGCAACCACACGAAACTCCCACCAACACCACCACCAACACCACCACCGCCCGTCACCATCGCCACCACCACCATCACCACTGCAATTCTGCATCTTCTCGTTCCTTCAAAAGCACGGCAAGTATGGTTATTGACCCTCGCCCGCCTCTATTCCCTCCTTAACCCCTTCTTCCCTTTTTCCCCTTTTTCTCTTTTTCGTTTTATTTTTCTTTTTCTTTCTCTTTCTCTTCGTCGCGTTACTATTTCCGTTTAGAAAATCGTACGAGAAACCTAAACGAACGAACGAACGAACGAACATTACGCGAACTTAAAACTTCTACCAAGTTTACGATGTTAAACTTGATATTAGAGAACTGTTTCAAATGTTTTATGGCGAATCTTTTAATTTCAACGATTTTCTAATTATTACCTATCTTGAAAAGTTATCTTTTTAAATTTTGTTTCGATAACGAGTGCACGATTTTATCAATTTCTAACGAATAAAAGACTTATAGTTTTTGAAATACTTAACATTTTTACCTATTACTATTCTTCTATAGACATTTGTGAAACTCATTATTATTATTATTATGTTAATAATAAGGGCACGTAGCTTATAGGTTCTTACAGAAACAAATCATAGAAATTCATAAAAATCAATTTACAATTAGAAACTAAAACTTCAATATGTTTCTATGAAACATTTAAAATAGTCACGAAATTTAATAAAATAAAATATTATCTCTCTAACCTCGAATATAATAAAATAAAATAGAATATAATAAGATAATGATAATAATAATAAGAAAATATATTCTAATAGGACAATTTTTCGCATAAGCTCGGATGGATCGTTCGATAGATGTTCGAGATTTGACCCAACACTTCGATCTGTACCTCTGGCAAATAAAAAAGGGACAGGAAGAAAGAAAGAGAGATAGAGAGAATGAAATAGAATGAGAATGGGATGGAAAAAGACAAGAGAAAAGAGAAAGATAGAGAGAGACCCCGTTGCATCGCGTTTTATAGCACGTTTTACTGCACTGTGGCTGACCAGTGGTCTCTCTCTCTCTCTCTTTCTCTCTTTCTTTTTTTCTTTCAATCTACTCTTTCTCTTACTTTACTTTATGCAAGTGCGCGAGTGCACGTTCGTCTCCTCCACCACCACCACCACCACCTCCTCCAACTCCATCTCTTCCTCTTCTTCCTCCTCCACTTCTCTCCACCATCTCTTTTTCTCTTTCTCCGCAAAGAGAGGAGGCTCGACCAACGGAGCAGGGTCATGGCCGGACATCGTCTGCCATACACTCTCGGACTCATACACCCACACTACATCTGTTATATGTTCATCTTACTCCTTCTCTCTCTCTCTTTCTGTTTCTATATTGCATACGTTAACGTTATCTCTATCTCTTTCTTCTCTTCTTTTATTTAATTATTTGTTTTCTAATTCTCATCCAACTAGGACGACAACAACTTGTTTTCCTTATATTGCAACTACACCCTCGTAAAAATTATCGTACATTTAATTATTATTCGTGGAATACTAATTATTCATGGAATATTAATTATTTATAGATTTTTTAATACTTTCGTGAAATTTTGAAAAAGAAACAGAAATTTTTCACGCTGGTACATTTGCGTATCGAAATTTTTACGTTGGGTCATTCGAACAAATTACAAAGCTTTTTATCTCGTTTAAATCGTATCATTAATTGTGAGTTAGAAAATAATTTATATTACTTTTAATATCGATTATATTTTGTTTAAGATATTTTGTAAGTAAAGATATTTTAATTACCTTGATCGTATTATAATGTGTATATACTTTCTCCAATACAATTATACGAAATTTTCAATTTAATGCGATAAAGATATTTTTTATTACCATTTGTAAGATACTAATTGGTATGATGTTTCAATATCTAATTCTTATATATCTCTAATCTCTAATACTCTATCTAACGTCAATCAAAATGTTACAAGAAATTGGTAAACAAGTTGAACAGAGAACGATGAACTTTCGTCTGATGATTAAATTAATTAGAATAACATATTGTTTTCTTCGCCATTTTTTTCTTTTTGCACAATTTTAATTTCAATTGAATACGGTACTTGTAAACATCGCAAACACGCCTTAATAAGTTTGTATCTCGTTATTTTATTCTTACAGCATTCGTTGTTCGATCTTTAACGAAGATTTTTAAATAATTAAATTCTTTGATTATTTAAACACATTTACATAATATTATATAAATAAAAATTAAATACAAAATTATCTAGATTATTATTTAAAATTTTTCAATCATTTCTTTCAATACGTATTTAAAATACATAGAAAAAGAAAATATATAAAATTTTCTTAAATATCATAGTAAAATTTTGACCACAATTTTGGTATACAATCGTGCCAGGTCAATTTTCCTATCTTTTTGAAAAAAAGGTTTGTCGACCTTTCGTAGAATACAAAAGAAAGAAAGAAAAAGGGGGAAAAAAAATATAAGACACAAGGAATTTCGCAACTTTTCGTCATTCGAATATTTGTCATCGAGGAATTTAAAAAAAAAAATATATATATATATATCTTGTAAACGTTTCAATCTGAAATACCTGGAATGGACCCAAGAGGATTTTTTTAACATGACTCACTACCAATAACGTGGACAACTCTTAGTACATTGACCGCAGTTTGGTTTGAACAAAACTATTCGCAAATTATGTGCGTCGAAATTTAAACTAGGGGACTATCTCAATGTCATTAGATGTATAATATTATTGTTCACGGTTCCCGTATATCTTCTAGTTTTTTTTTCCTCTTTTTTCTAATCACCCCCTTTCCCTTAAACACACCTTTTTTTTTTCTTTTTGCGTAGTTTCTTCTATAACGCAATTAGTCACAAAACAATATACTAAAATCTTATTATTTAAATTCGTTAAAATCTTATTATATAAATATTATTGTTATTAATTAAATTAAAAATTCATTATTTAAAAATTCATTTTTGAAACAGATTACTTTGAAATATGATCAACATTTCTTTTTTATAAACACATGGGTAGTTCGAAAAGTTTGGAATTTGATTCTTTTGAAAAAACAAAAGAATGCTTCAAATTGTTTTTTTTCTGGATCAAATTTTACTTTTATTTTTTCTACCAAGGATTCTGAAATATTTTCAAACCCTCACTCCCTTTCTGAGCCCCTTTTTCCAAGAATAGGAAAAAATAATTTTCATCGATAACTTTTATACTTGAAATATCATTAAAATCTTATTATTTAAATTCAATAGAAATTTATTATTTAAAAATATATTTTTGAAATAGATTACTTCGAAATACGATCAACTTTCTTATTTGATAAATGCATAGGTTAGTTCGAAAAGCTTTGAATTTGGTTCTTTTGAAAAAGAAGAATGCTTCGTATTTTTTTTTTCTCTCATTCAAATTTTACTTTCACGTTTTCTATAAAGGAGTATCCAATATTTTTAACAATCTACATCCCCTGAGCCCTTTCTCCATGAATAGGAAAAAAGAATTTCTATGAATAACTTATATACTCGACGTGATTGAAATTTATTATTATTAGTTTTGCTTTTTTTTTTATATTGTGAATAAACGTATACGTCGAATGGTAAGAAAGAAAGGACGAGATTCTAAATGATTTCTTTTTTTTTATTGTAAATGTGAGCTATCGGTCATTCGTTCGAACAATCGCGAACCTTATCGAGCATCAGTTATGCGCAACAACCACGTGTTGCACCTTGCCGGAAAATTTGACCTACACGCAGAGAGAGCGCACGTAGAATAAATATAAAATGCATTCGAATATTATCCCCTATTTTATAAAATAATATTAATTATTTTACATAATAAAATAATACGTTTACAAGATACAATAGTAATATAATTTTTTTATAAACCTTGATTTATTTTCTTTTTCCTTACGTCTCATATTTTTCATTGATCTTACTTTTCCTAACATTTTACAATCAATCGCAACAATTAATCATAATAACCTAAACGCCTTATAAATATATTATTTAACGAATAAAATATATCTTAACTGAGATTATTTATTCTAAACTAAAACACAACGTTGCATTCGATTAGGTTTAGATTTCTTTTTTAGAACTTTTTTACTCGTTTGTGTAATCTTGTTTTAAATAATGTAAATATTTCGATACAATAAATATCGTCGTGATAAAAATTCATGTCAAAGTATCGTAGAAATAAATCGATGAAGTAATAATAATCATGATTCAATAATACCTATCCTAAATGAATCATATTCCTAGTTTAACTTTCAATCATTTTGTCTTATTTCTAAAGGCTTTCATTAAAATATACAAGTCGATAAATAATAAAATAGAAATATATTTTTAAAAACTTACGTGTTAGTGTTGATAGATTCGTTCTGGATCGGATATATCTGTCTAATTCCGAATACAAAGACAGGATAATTTGCAATTGCCGAGGTGAAATTTCTTCTTGATTATCTTCAACGGGTAGCACGAACGGAACAGCCATGATTTTTCACTGTTAAAAAAATCTCTTTTTTTCTGTTTTCGAATAATCAAAGTGTTTTTTTTTTTTATAACCCCGAAAGTTTTATTGTTTCTTCCAATATCAATGTCTTTTTATCTTTTCTCTCAATTACTTTAACTTTTAATGTGAAATTATTCGACAAAATCGTGAAAGTAACACGTATCGAAGAAACGAGAAGTGAAAAAAAAAACGATAAGGATGATAATTAATTAGAAAACACGTCTGTCTTTCTCTCTCTCTCTCTCTCTTGTTCTCTCTCTTAATAGTTATTAGTCTTTAATGTTCTGTCTTTATATTCTTTTCGCCCTAATCACTCTTATAAGTTCGTCACTTAAATTCGACGTCTGAAACGTCCGTAAGGTGGATCCTCAAACGGATCACTTTCCATAGGTGCTGGGATTTAACTCGAAGAGTTCAAATAAAATACAGTCTTTTAGATTTTCACTTATTCGTGTGCACGTAATATTTCTCTTTCTCTCTTTCTCTCGGTATGATGTAACAAATTGTACTGATTACTTTATCTCTCTTTCTCTTACTTTCTCTGTTTTCCTCGTTCTATATTTTTACCACAAAAAAAAATATACAACTTCCGAACTTCCTTTTCTCGCACTTTCTCTGAGTTCCTTTTTCTTCCCCGAAAGAATACGATCGAGACAAGAGTACAAATTACTTTAAGTTTTTACACGATGCACACAAAATTTAATAAAACTCCCGATTATATTTTATTTTATATCGAGTTTACTGCTTTTTTTTTATTTCTTTTTATTTATCAAACATGTTGGTGAATAAATCGTTTCTCGTATGCAGCATCGAAAAACCAAAGTTCCTTATTTATCTTTCTTTTTTTTTTCAACGAAAAATAAACCCTCCGATCACTTTGAGTAAAGAACTAAGCAACGCAGTTAGGATCGATCCTAATTTTTGTTTTCGCACCAACAAAAAAAAAAAGAAACTCCCACGTGCAACAACTTTTTTTTCCCACGTTGAGTGTTGCAAGAACTGACCAACAACAACACCCCCGTCCGCAATTTCGTTATCGTTCCTCTTTTTTTCTCTTTTTCTTATGTCTCTGTTTCAACGAATCAACGAACTTACGAACAACAACGGTAAATGTTCCTTCAGATTGTATATTACTATAAATCATATATTTTATATATATACATATAAAATATACGAAATATATTATGATTTTATATAAAGACGGTTAAAAAATGCTTTATACCGCGATTATTATAATAAAAAATAAACAATATTCGGGTTAACACGAAATACAAATATCTTCGTACTCGTAGTAGTATTAGTCGTAGTAGTTGTAGTCGTCGTCCCACTATTATTATTCGAATGATAGAAGGAAGCACGAGATCTTAGGTTTGCCTGAGTAACTTTAAAAACGTCTACTCTGCTCGAAGTCTAGCGATATAATGATTATTTGCATTACGCTCTCGAGAGCAGCGGCGGCGGCGGCGGCACGTTTCTATCCCACCACCAACCCTACTACCAACCCCACCACTCGATGCGCGCGCAAACCGTGAGCGAAGTTCTTACCAAAACTCCTGGTGGAGGGGGATGAGAGAAACGAAGCCGAAGCCGAAGCAGCAGCAGCAGCAGCAGGAGCAACAGCAGCAGCAGCAGCAACAGCAGCAGCAGCGGCATATACAGGGTAGGGAGGGAGAACACCATCCTCCCTCGACACACAACCAACCAACCAACCCCTCCTTCTTCTGAACACCGTTTCTTCTTCCTCTCGAACCCAACGTTGTCCTACCAACCGAACGTCCACCGTTGTCTTCTATCTCTTTCTCTCTCACTCATTTTGGTGTATTTATTTGTGTGCGTTTGGTGCAACACACCCTCTCTATCCCCCTCCTAAACTACCTCCTCACTCTCACCACTCTTCCTTCTTCTCGAGAAATGCATACGCGTTCGCAACATTGTAAATTTACCGGTTAGGGTCAAGCGGGCTGAAGACACCACTACGAAAATATCAGAGAGAACAAAAAATATTTAAAGAACGAAGGAAAGATTATCTTCTATTTATTTATTTTTTTTTTCTTATCTCTTGCATTTTCTATATAACAAAAATAAATAGTCTATGGTTTGACTAAAAATATATTTGTGATATTAAATATATATGCAATCATTAAATAACTTATTTATTAGAATTAAATTTTGTTCATCTATCGAATTTAATTTTATCGAAATATTAAATATAGTAAAAAAGTAATCCATCATCTTTAGCTTGAAATAAACGTAAAAATAATGTATTTTTTTTACCACAACTGCTAAATCCCTTTTCTATACATCGATCCCCCATAAAAAATAACATAGATCTATTTAATATTTCTTTTTTCATTTTTTCTACATTTTTTTGATATTTTTTTTGACTCTTTCTCCGTTATTCTTTCTTTCTCTTATCTCTCAAATGATGACGCATCGGTTATAGTTGAAGAGAAACACGTTGAAGGAAAATAAGGAAAGAAAGAGGAGCGAGAGAGAAAGGAAGGGTAGGAGAGAGGGTGGGAGAGAGTAACAGACTTGCGCACAGATTCGCACATCGACTTATTGCTTCCATCTCTCTCTCTCTCTCTCTTTTTTTATTTCTCTCTCTCTCCCTTCCTCTCTCTCTCTCTCTTTTACTCTTACTCTCTCTTCTCCTCCAACGCACTAGCGCGTTCCTGCGCACGCTTCTGAGCGCGCGTATGACACTCGTCGAATGTAACTGCGTAGTTTGCGAGGGGAGGGTAAAGTTACTCTCTTCGGACCGCCTTCCGAGGGTTTCTGGGACGTTTAGTTTCGAGTATATATATGTGTTTTTCTATGTATATATATGTATGTGTGTGTGTTATGTATGCGTATATATTTGTGTATATTTTCTGTATATTTATATATGTATTTGTCCTGTTTCGTACCCGATGTATCACCATACTCGTTATCTTTAACGTTCCTACTTCTCGATGCCTATAACAGCCTTGAAAATCTAATCGAAATATTATATATATAATGCATATTCTATGTAATATATTAATTTTCTCTCTTTCTATATATATAATGTATATTAATATTATTTTTATTGTACTTATAATTATGAAAGTGGTTCTAAGTCATATATTTTCTTGTTTCGAGATGTTTCATGAATTGCATATTTGTTCAAATAAATGATTAATTTACAATTACATTAACAATTACAATTACAATCACTAGTTGAACCAGTGGTTCATTTTTGACAATATCATTAAGATTACATTGAATTAATTTAGTTGAAAATAATGTCGTGTGGAGTAACTGATAAGACTTATTTTTTTTTAATTTTGATTTAGATCACTTTCATAATTATGGGTTCTGATATATGATTGTAATATCTTAATTGACTCTCATTTTTTTATGTATTTATTTATTTATTTATTTTTTTGTAGATCTCGAGACATCATTAATTGAAGATGATAATGTGCAACCAGGAATATATATTAACACTTTTAATCTTATCGTATTATCGATAATCTTCTTTTCCTTACCGAGATAATAGATCATTTAGATTAGATCATAGATAATGCAATGATCTATAATTTTGGATAAAACAGAAAAAAAATAACACAAAAATATAATATTAAATAAATATTACAGAATAATATATTTAAGAAAATGAATGAGTGAACTATCTAATGTAAAAATAATTGGTGCATAAATGTACTAAAAACAATTTCGATGATCTAGATTAATCGTTCGTTCATACGACGATTTATGATGTCACGCGTCATTCGGCACGTAATATTTGGCCAATTGACAATTTCTTGTTCGTTTAAAATGTTTTTTTGTTATTCAGCGAATGTCAAAGCTCGCTTGAGAGAAATGAGAGAGATGACGTTCGTTTTATCGTATTCGTGTCAATCACGAATTTGTGTATCTTAAAATAACGCATCTCTGTTTGTTGTTGTTGTTGTTACATGTACAATTGATCACATTATGCAAAAGCGCATGAATAGAAAATATTGATGAAGGCAAAAAATTAGAAAAAAAAAAAATAGTGTCTGGTGTAATAATTTAAAACAAGTTCGGGTTAAAAGACGATGGGAACGGTAATAAAACTGGTTTTTCCGTGACAAAGTAACTGTATTCGGTTATGTGTGTGTTTCTGTGCATGCGTGCAAGTGTGTACGTGTGTGTATGCATCGATCTCGGTTTCTATCACGTTGCTTTTAACGACCCACTTGAATCAATCGGTTGGTACTAGATGCATTCACCGTTCGGTTTCAATGAATCCGTGTTTCTAATACTAATAACTAACTATATAGAAATATGGATAAATAAAATGTAAGTGTATATATGTTTACACATATGTGTACGTACGTAGAGATGACAAGAAGAGAGCGAGTATGTAGAGAACAGATTTTAACCTGTTAACCGGGCGAGACGTATAAATACGTCAAAAATAAATAATATCGAATACGGATAAGACTTATGAATACATCTTTGAAATATATTATTTTATTATATGGATTACGTCCTCCGGGCGTGACGTATTTACACGTCCTAGTGAAAGAGTTCGCATCCGTTAATATGTTGCATAATTAAAAAAGGAATTCTCCGGTTTACAGGTTAATAACAAGAGAAAATCAAAGAGACATTGTCATTGGATATTGGCCTACGGGAGTTTAAAGGCCAGGTGAATCCCGATACATTCAAGATGACATTACACATAGATGATATTTTAAATAATATAACACAGATAGATATATATATCATAATTTGATTTATGTTTTTACTTACATGATTTAAGAATGATGAAAAATTCGATGAAAATTGTGAAGATCAATTTAATTTTGAAATTATCCACTTAGCAATCCAAAAAGTTTTATTTTTGTTTAGATAAATCCTCTTAACTTCCTTTTTGTAGATAATTATCTGTAACACATTAAAATTTTGTTGCTTTTTAAATAATCTGTTATTTAATATTGTGTTATTAGTTAATAAATTATTTGTATTAATTGTAAAGTATGAAAACGTTCAATGATTATATTTTTATTCGATTTTTATTGTTTTGTTCTGTTTTATTTGATATAATTTATATAATATACATTTACGAAAATCGTCTAGCCTTGAAAGTACTGTAGACACTCTATCGTCAGTAATTTCGATATCTAATCTCGATTAAATATGAGGATTTTGTTGGTATAGGAATATATCTGTCATACTGGTTGGTCATCTATTCAAAATAAAACAAAATTTTTGGACGATAGAAGTTAAAAACTCTTCTTTTTCTTTAAAATCTTTAGAAACCAAAAAAAAATACATTTATTTTTATTTTTAAAGATAATTGTAAAATTTTTCAAACGGAGTATTACCAGTTTCTTTTTCTTCTATCTATTACGGAATGACGTGGAATATAAATCTTTATTATAAAGAAAACACTTATCTTATCTTAAGATCTAAAATTTCGAACGATTACGTTAACGATTAAAAATGATTTTCAAATGGACTTTGATCGAACAAAATTAGCGATGAGAATTAAAACCGGTAGCACAGGTAAAATAATAAAATAACTTTAAAAAGAATAATAAGAGTAAATAATATTAGATAGACCATAAAGTAATATCGTTATTAATTTTTGTTTCTTTTGCACGGCTTAGTAGTAGACTCCGATTAGTTGATAAATGATAAATAATTGTTGATGTGCCCAAAAACGACATTACTTTCTGTTTCATCTAATAGTAACTTCAAAAAAGATTACAGTTAAATAGTTTAATTTTGAAAAAGGGGATGGTTAAGTGTTCCTCGTTGGTTTCGTTAAAACCAACGGTGAGATTTAAAACCGGTAGCTCGCGCGAACCGTGGTATATTTTTAGAACGACCACCGTGGTCGCGTGGGCGGTTGGTCGATCGATTGGTTGGTTGGTTGCTGGTCACCGGTTCAGATACTCGTGTTACTTTGTTTCGAGCTTATGCACTCTCATCGCCACTATCATCCCTGTCGAGAAGTAAATACGCGTGCGTGCGTGTGTGTGTGTGTGTATCTGATGCAATTTTTCTTACACTCTTCACCGTTTGAGACGTCGACGAGAGAGAAGTGCCTTGTAAATCGGGGATTAACATTGGCGAGAAAAATCATACTGAATAGGAGAAAAGAAAAAAAATATTATTAAGATACTAATCCTGTAAAAGGTAGTAGAATTATTCTCGTTAACAGGAACTCTCTACCATCTTAGTGGGAAAGTGGGAAAAGGTGGAAGGGAGGAATTGAAGATTCAAATCCCTGGATTTTCAAAGTATTTTTCTTTTCTGGTTAATAATTTATTAAGTGTAATTAATCAAAAGAAAAAGATAAATCTTTCTTGTTGTTCCTCGGAATAATAATATTATTATTATTATTATTATTATTTTTAATAGATAATTTATATAAGATTTTAAATAAATGTAGTTAAATACAAAGAAAAAGAATAATCATCAATTGAAAGATAAAATTATTTAACACACAGGAATTATATTCATCGAAATTGTGTCAAGGTGTTTGGATTTGTTGATGAACATTTTTAATAATGTTCAAGTAGAAAGAAAGGGAAAAAATGAAAAAGATGAACGTTCTAAGCGTCCTTGTCTTCTTCATTTCTATTTTTTCTTGTTAATCCAGACTGTCATACGAGATCATCGTACGACATCGTATGATCGTTGTAATAAAAAGGATCGCATGATCACTGTTTATAGGAAGCCAGTACATAAAGATTATTTATATCGGTACAAACCGATTAGATAAGGATCTAACTTTTTATGTGTGTTGTGTTTCAAACAATGCTCTATACTTTCGAGAGAGAGGTGTGGCTGAGAGGGGTGGATAAACAAGGGAAAGAGATGCATTCGTTTCATTTCTCATCTAAAATTGTATTTAAAATTATAAAATATAATATAATATATTAAATTAATTATATATTAAATATATATACAATTAATATTAGTTATAGTAAAATTAATTATTTTAAGCTTGAAATAAAACGTAGAAATAATAAATTCATTTTCACTACACACCTATATCTATTGACATTGAATTACTTAATAGATACCATGTTTTAATCTAAATCTCTCTCTCTATCTCACTCTCTTTCTATGATAAATCTAAAGCATTAGGAAATATTAGAAGGTTAACGAACAAGATCGAATAGGTAGGTAAGTTTTTAAAAACAGAAACTGGAACATTACGAAAGGTGAGTAAACTTGTCTGCGTCGTTCTCGATGCCACGAATTGCGGTCCCTTATCATTTTTATCAGTTTTATTCGTACGTTAACCCCATACCGATCAGGATACTTCATCGAACGTGATTGGAGTACGAAATTGTCCTCCGTACGATTATCTGATCATTTTAAAATTATTATTTTTTATTTTTCATTTACGTCACTTTTTTTTCGTCAGACAAACAAAAATTACGTTTCATTCGTATGCAACGAGTAAAAGATAAGTAAAAAATAAAGGAAGGAATTAAATAATCCATCTACGATAACAGGAAGACCTAAATTCTAAATAGATTGCTATTATTATTATTATTATTATTATTTTATTTTCCAGATATTTTATATTCCCGTCAATATAATTTAAATAACAGAAAATATGTTTTCTCAAAAGAGAGTGAGTGAGAGAGGGGGGCAGAGGGAGGGGATAGAGAAGGAAATGATCAAGGCGACGACCTTCACTGCGTGATTCTCAACAGGAAATAACCACACAAGGGTTTTATAATAAAGATAATGAGTAACAGTATGTGTGTGTATGTTTGTGTGTGATACCAAACAGTGCTCGTCAGTTTTCGATAAAGGATTAGAAAATTGTTGAACGAATATGCAAACTTCGTGCATAGTATTCTGAGAAATAATCATTCTAGTTCTCTACTACGGTGTTATCGATATTAAAATAATATCGAAACAGGACAAAAAAAATAAAGAAAGTGAGAGAGAGAGAGAGAGAGAGAGAGAGAGAGAGAAAGATATATTGATAATGAGTCAATCTCGAAAGGTTTTGAACCGATATACACCTATATGTTGATTTTTCTAATAATAAAGAGATAATGGGGATCCATGGGGGATACGGTTGCGACCACGTTTTCGCGATAGATAAGGAAAGAAAAATGGTGGTCAGACATCGAAATTCGATTACCGTCGTACGCGCTTACATTGCATCGTGGTGCATAAACAGTGCTTCTTATCGCTGATAAACTGTGCAACGTATATGTGGTTGTATATATACGTATATGGTGTTATGTATGGGGACATGGGAAAGAGAGAAAGAAGAACAAAAAATGATCGAAAGAGAAAGAGAAAGAGAAAGAGAGATAGAGAGAGAGAGAGAGTTTAATGATAAAGTTTCACGTATGTAAGCATCTGAAAATATACTAATACTATTAAAAGAAATAGTAAACATATATAGATTTATCATGCACGGCTACTAGGACACAAAAACTAATATCTGTAATTTGATATTTTCTTTCAAGCTTGTTCGTCATTGGCTCGAATAAGGCAGGAGACTTCTTCGTTCGTAGAAGTCACAAACCTTTTGAGGGAAAGAGAGAGTGACTTACGTGTTCTCGCGAACCGATTATTTGCGTCGTTAAAATGAATTTCAATGTCAATGTAAAAGGAAAGTAACTTATATCAAGTTATCGAAGATCCTTTTTTAATGATGTTCAAACTTAAGATTTAAATAAATTTTACAAATATATTTTATTATTAATACGTGTGAATATAAATATTTTAATAATAGTATCATGAAAAATTGAAACTACGTCAAAACTGAACTATGATTTAATGTATTGTATTATGTATCGTTTTATATAAAATAAAAGACCCAATACCGGAACGTTTTGACTGTTAATATCTTACCAACTATACCAACTATCAGAACAGGTTCTTTGAAGAAACACACGTGGATACAAGCTCAAACACGTTGAGTTCTACGTCTCGCGATTCAGCGTAATTTCACGTGACTCTCATTCGATAAAAGGTACGATGATATACGATGTTTATCAAAGTAAAATGAGTCAAAAGGTTTTTATCGAAAGTCAGTAGTATCGAGACAGAGATATAGTATTATATTTACATATAATATATGTCAAAGAATATACACGTATTATGTTGTTGTGAACTTTAAAAATGCCTGACAGTAAAAGAAGAAAATAACAGAAAGAAATTTGGGGAAAACTTGGAATATTATTGGGTTTTCTTTGGTAGGGAATCGTACGAAATGGAGGGTAGGGGTTACACGTATATATGACACGTTCGTATGTATAATATATGTTACATATGTAAGTATAGAGTTGTTTCTAAAAGCTAGATTTCGTGTGGAAAGCTAGATAGTTTGTGTTAGCCTGGCGCCGGTCTAGACGTCGGTACGGTCCCGTAGCAATGGACGATCGTCTGCGGTCTCTCAGTCAGCTACAATGTTGCAAGCTTACACTACCTACCAGAGGACATAATCACGAACTGGAACGCCTAATCTATGTACTACCTTTATTTATTTCCCCTACCAATCGACCTTTCCTACCTCATTGTTCCATATATTCTATCGCAAGACTATTTCAAATGACAAATGACAAATGACAATTTATTAACCCACAAAAATGCGTATTACTTTATGTACATATGCGTGCATGCGTGATTAAGTGTCTCTGTTGTAACAATGCGTAAAATAATGAAAGCTTTTATGTTGGATAATTTTTAAACAATTAAGCATATTTATTTTCAATATAAAAATCATTTATTATGTTATTAGATAAGTTATCTATATACCGAAGAGTAGTAATTAATATTAAACAAACTAATTTATCTGGTAACGATTTTTATCTGTTGGTTTATAAACGTTAAAAAAATAATCGTTTGAGAAATAATTCTGCGAAATCGCAACTTCTGCTAAACGGTGTTCTTCTTCGAATCGCATATGATTTCTTGCGGTTTTATATTCTTTTCGAACTGTTCGTGAGAAGACAACGTAGTATGCTACGACCACAGAAATTAAATATTACAATTGAAAAATTTCTCACTTTTATATTTATAATTACAAGAAAAGAAATGTCTTTTTTTCCTCTAGTAATTTTCTTCTTTGTTATTACATTTTTACTATTTTCATTTAAAAAATAGAACTTTCACGATGTAAATGAACGTAACGTAAATCGATTAATTGTCGCGTATGAAAAAAACAAAAAAGAAATAAAAACCAATGATGAGAAAAAGTGATAGAATTCTTTTAAATTGTTTGGACGAAAAATTCCGACGATAAAAATGTTGTTGGTTTAGTGTTATGCGCATGCGTGATCCCTTCCTCCCAAGTATTTAGGTCATACGAGTTCTCCGAATTTCGTCAATTATCGGAATCCCTCTACGTGTATCGTTTCTAAAATCACAAGGTTTTTGCGGCCGATTACAAATTTCGTATCTTCCCTCTCTTTTCCACATTCCTCCGATTAACTATGTAACAAGAAAAGAATAAAAAGAATTTTGAACACGTCGTTGACTTGTGTTCGTTCTTGATCGAGTCGTCGACCGCCACGAAACAAAAAGAAACATAAAAATGAAAAGAAAAAATAGAATATATTTGCATGGAAGAAGGAAGGAAGAAGGCGGCTAGTCAAAGATACGTGGATGTGTATCAAGAACGAATGTGTAAGAGACGGAAAGAATAAAGAAATAAAAAAAATAAAAAAAATTGTACCACAAGTTGGATGCGAACGCACCACTCGTGACTAAGCTCATGCAATTTCTCTCCTCTTTTGCAGGTGCACGAAGGTACATTCTTTCGAGTACTATAGGGGCATAATATGTAGGTATACGTAGAGGAGACCATGGTAGATAAGTATTAACCGTGAGTGGTGTCATCAAGGTCTTTCATTGTACGAATGCACGTATACGTGCATAACCGATGTTATAACGATAAGAAAACATTTCTACAAACAATCTGATTGGTTATTTTTCTTATAATCTCTGTCCATTCCCCTTCTTAACTCTCTCCCTTCGCTCCCCCTTCCGTTCCCCTCTCTCCTCTTCCTTCTTCCCCCTCTTCACAACCCCTTTCACTCACACTACCATCTAGTTTTATCTCTCATTTTTTCCTCTGTTCAATAAACGTAATCATTTATCGACGAGACTATTCGATTCGATTAAACTGCATTTTTTTGAAGTGAAAACTTCTTTACTTGATTCTGTTTTGTGTACCTTCGCGAGCGGGTATTGACTCATCAAAAGCATCAGGTGGACAAGGAGAAGAGAATGGGAGAGAGAAAGAGGAAGGGAGTGATGGTGGGGGAGGAAAGAAGAGGAAGAAAGGGAGAAAGATTCAGCGAAATATCGAGCGGGTTAGTCAGAAGCGAGATGAATCACGTGATTTTTTCGAAAGAACAGGTTCGCGCCTAGCAACCGACCGCCGTTTTTTTTTCTTCTTTTTTTTTTTTTTTTAAAAAGACTATTGAGCAAGGATGAAAAAGAGGCGGGGAAGTAGCAGAAAAGACGGGACCGAGCGAGAGGTAGAGATGTTGAGAGGGTGCAAGTTGTGTGGTGAAAAGTTGGCGGTGGTGGTGGTGTTGGAGGTGTGTTCTGTCATCGAAAGATCCTTTAGCCTTTAAATGTTGAAAAAAAAGAAGAAAGAAAGAAATAGAGACAGAGAGAGAGAGAGAAGGAAGTAGACAAAAATGATCCTATAAAGGATCCTACAACCTATGCGTAAAGAAATTTTAGAAACTTTTTGAACGGTTGGTTATTGATAGATAATAAATACGTTTTATATATTTGGTTATTGTTATTGCACGCATATTATTTCCAGTGATTCAAAATCGATGAAAACTAAATGAGAAGTAATATCAAATAATGAAAATAATGTCCATTAATTCGACAATCGACGAATAACAATAAATATCCTTAACTTTGATATCATACGAAGTTAATATTTAAAACTATCAGTATTTTACCACCTACATTCTTCAATCTTCCTTCTCTTTCTTTTTCTTTTTCTTTTTCTATTCTCTTTTACCGACCGGGAAGCGAGTCTCGAAGAGGAAAAGTACCAAAGAGGGGAGAGGAGAAAAGGTCAAGAGGATGATGATTCACCGACCCACCGGATGAAACGAATTAACCGAAGAGGACATACGAGCAAAGAGGGATGGTAGGAGTAAACTAACTCTCTTTTTCTTTCTCTCTACTTCTCTCACCCCCACCCTCCACCTTCTCCTCCAACCAACCTCCCCCAATCTATCTCTCTTTCTTACTAAACCATAGGATCGTGTATAGATGTTTCACGAGGCTGCGTTACGTCTCTCTGGTGTATGATTCTTATCGCATAAGCTCGTATTGATTAGAGTGCACTATACTTATCATATATATATATACAGGTATCATATATATATATACAGGTATCATATATGTATATACTTTTACAACGCGGCAATCTTATATCACGGTTTCGCACTAATAGTTCAGTTAAATTAGCATTTTGACAGGATGTTGTTCCCACTTGCCGGCAAAAAATGAAAAAATACGTCGGAAGCACGAGCGACGGAACTTTCACGGCTGTAGTCTTCACCTTCGACCCTTGGTGATGGTTCGGAACAGGTTCACTATTTTTTTATATTGTCACTGGTTTTACAATAACTTTACCAGAATATTCTCTCTCAAATTGGTTTAACAAGTAAATTTATTCGTGATGGTTCAACGATTAGATTAATACGAAAAAACGTCACTGTGTCTCCAAATATTGAACGATTTAAATTCTTGTCAGAAAAATGAAGTAAACTAACGAGTATATTCGTATGATTATGAAATAAATAAAAAATCAATGTTTCTGATTATTAGGAAAAGAAATATTACACTTGGTAAAGATAAAGAAAACTATGTTGGATAGAAAGAAATAAAACTACACTGAATTTACTGTATAAGAGATTAATATTTAAGAAAAACGTCATTGTATCTCCGAATATTAAACGAATTAAATCCTTGTCAGATAAATGAAGGAAAATTACGAGTATAATAGTATATTAATGAAATAAATAAAAAACCAATGTATTTTTTTCTGATAAATAGAAAAAAAAACTACACTTGGTAAAGATAAAGAAAACTTCACTTCGTACAGATAAAGAAAACTACACCTCGTAAAGATAAAGGAAACTATCTATTATAGAATAATATTTAATAAAACGTTATTATTACTGCGAATTTTTAAACGAGTAAATTCAAATACTGCAGGAAGATGCAATGTGTTTTTTTAGTGCACATTTATTAGTTATTACGAATATTTAAATGAGTTAATTGCAAATTGTAAGAGGGGAATTGACGTGTGTTGCTAACTCGTAAACTAAAACCACTTTGTTCTCTTCCTATTATGATTTCGACCCTTTTTTTCTTTCCACATTATTTTATTTATTTATTTTTCAAATTCATTTCTTATCACTCCTAGACGCGAGACTTCGTATTTAAAATAACCGCAAGATAGGATAGAAAATAATACGTCAGACGAACGCGATTAGTACGACGACTGCGATAAATATTTGAGAAAGAGAAAAATAAAAGTAAAAAAGTAGATACAGAAGAAAGTTTTCGCGGTTTTCATGATTAATAAGTTTTCTTTATTTCTTTTATCGTAATCACGTTATGTAATGATAAGACCGATTATTACGAAGGTCCAGACGATTGTTCTCGACCAGGCATTGCAAAGATGACGTACGTAGCGAACCGATTAAAAAAGAAAAATAAGGAAACTAATAATTTCGTTTCAAAAATTTCAATCGTTGTTTAAGTACTCGTACGCGTTATTGCCAATAATATGATTTAAAAAAAAAGACACACACACGCACATTTCTAAATTTCGTTTAACTTCGTTGTTGGACACATTTTATGACACATCGTTAAAAATACGAATACACACACGAGCAAAGTATATGAAATGTTTGTTAAAAATCGAATAATATGTCAAAAAAATAACGATTGTTTAAAGTAAATAAAAAATAATCTTTCGGACGACACAATAATGTTTATAATATTGTAATAAAAATATATATGTTTTCTTACTTGACTTCACCTAACTTGATGTAATGGATCGATGAATACTCGTTGAAGGTTTGGCTTGGAATGATCTTCGATTGGCAGCTCTTAACGTATTTATATAAAGTACGAGTATTGCAGGAATGGCACTGATGTCACTCCGCTGTGTCGATACCTGAGATTAGATTTAGAATGATGCTAAGTTTCAAAATCGCTTCTTTTTATATGGAACGCGGAAGATATAAAAATAATATGCCAATTTTGGGACATGTCAAACAGGTTCTGAAGCCACGCCTGTTTCTTATTTTCAAATAGGTTTTCATCAATAAAGAAAAGGAATATAAGAAACTAAAATCTAAGGGTCAACCCTAAGCTTACGCCATTTTGTGGAAAGAAAAAGAAGTGGTAAGGGAAACAGCTACAAATGAAAGAAGATTTAGGTATTAAACTTTGATCTTTTCTACGATTTGTTGTAAAGATTTGTGCGTGTCCCTTAACAAAAACACATGGGCGGAACATAAGGCGGAGCTAAACTACGCCCACTTTTTATCCTTAACTATAGTTTTCCGAGAAACAACTACACTTCACTGGATCGATAAGTAACAATAAAAAATATTAAGTAATAGACGCGACACGTGACTATAGTAGTCATTCCTAGTAGCAAAAGGGTTAAATACGTCGAAATTTGTACCAAATAAAGTGTTTTTGCTGGAAGTTAACTCCATTATTTTAATATGAATTAAAAATACTGTGAAAAATCATCGGATATTGCAAAAATCATCATCGATTGCAGGTAAACGCCTTAAAATTATGGGAATGATTCAAAAGGAAGGAAATTGGGTCCCATATGAATTAAAATCGAGTGACGTTAAAAGGTGTTTTTTGACCTGTGAATTACTGCTTCAACAGCACAAAAGTACAAGTTTTTTACATCGAATTGTGAAAAGTGGATAAATTAGAACAATTCTAAGCGTAGAAAAAATCATAGGCCAAACCCGGACAACCATCATCGTCAGTGATAAAACGTAATATTCATGGGTCTAAGCTCTTCCTTTGTATCCAGTGGGATAAAAAGAGTGTGGTTTTACTATTACCTGATAAAACCGAACAAAACCATCGCTAGGGGTCGTTATTGATTACAACTAACGCGCTTGAGTCTTGCCTTGAAGGAAAAATGGCCAGAACGGAACGAAACGTACGATTATTTTGCTACACGACCAGTGAAAACATTTTTATAAACACTGAAATTGGATATTTTAACTCACCCGTTGTATTCTTCAGGTATTGCCCCTTCGGAGTACCACCTGTTCCGACCGATGACTCATGGTTTGTTCGAGGAAACAAGACTTCTTCTAAAGATTGTCAAAGTTGGATCGATTCATGGATTCCTTCTAAAAACGAAGCTTTCTTTCGACGAGGTATCAGTCTCCTGCCTGAAAAATGGGAAAAAGTAGTTTAATTTAAATAGAATTCTTTCGTTTTTGTTTTTAATATACAAAAATTAAATATAAATATATAAATATATATGATAACTGTGAAAATAATTGTCTACAAACGTAGATGCAACTAAATTGTTACACGTTTCATAAAAATATTAATATGTTATTTATCTTTTTATATGCAACTGTATTTTTTTGTAAGATTTCAATAAATGTGAATAATCTTAAAAGGCAAAAAATATTTTTTGTTTATTTATTATTTGAAATTAGGGGCTTTAAAATTACGAGGTATGGTCAAAACCCGCTCTTACTGGCTAGTAGAGCCAGTAAGAGGGTGTAATACCGCCAGACTGTCGCCAGACGCAACAGCGGTGTGGGAGCTTTTTTCCACCTCTTTAAGGTTCTCATCTAGATATTCTTATTAGCTTAACTCATCAAGAGCATTTCACAAACTCATGTCTTAATGTCGCTTAAAATTGCAGGCTACTCGTTGATCTTGATTAATACTATTTATTCCTAATAGATTATCCGTATAAATTTCTTTGTTTTTGAGATATCGATCGTTAAAATTTAAATAAATAGTTGGACACGTTTATATACTTGTGCACTGACCCAGGTAACAAAAGCCACTGGTGGTAGCTAAGCTGGTAGAGGCATGACTCGTTAACTCTGGATTGCCTCGTATTTCAAATTTTCTTTCTTCCTATTATATTTTTTTCTATATTTTTACAGTATGTTATATTTTTTCTTTTTTTCTATAAAAGATATTAACGAAAAATAATTTTATCGATGCATTTATTTTATAAAACGTGTCAAATGTTTTTTTTTTATTTGCAAACATTACGAATCAATTAAAAATTACACTTATTTATTATTCATAAGTAATTTAATTAATAATGCGTATTTCTTTTACTTCTGATCAAATTAAACTTTTTTTTACCACATTTTTTATTATATGTCATTTATTTCTAATTATTAACGTGTAATTATTACAATATTTATCGATACAAATAAGAGATAAGAGAGAAATAAGATAAAAAAGATTAAATAAATAAGAAAATAAAAGATAAAAATCGACGAAAATAAAAAAGTGATACGTCTGATCGAATCTCATAAAGAGAAAGCTAACTCCAGAAAAGTCGGCAGACAACAAATATTAATCTTGAACGGTTTAAGGTGTAGTAGGATTGTGGAAGGTACAGGGTGAGAAAGATGCAGAGAGGAAGGAAAGGGGAATGATAGTAGTATTCAATATAAGGATACTTAAATTCAGAAATGAGACACAAATAGATACATAGAGTCGGGGTAACAAAATATTAAAAAAAAGAGAGAAAGAGAGAAAGAGAGAGTAAAATCTTGAAATCATTAATTCTCCTGCGTAGTTGAGAAGTGATTCTCAACTTTGCAGGAGACCTATAGGACTACTTTTCTTTGTCCTTTCTCTTCCTAGACTCCGTGGATTTTTTCTTAATACAAAATAGGACAACCCTAGTGTGCCTTCTAGCAGTGCACCTGCGAGAAAAGGAACAGGTCCGTCTAGCTTGTAGTTCCTTCCCATCTCCTTCGCCCACAACTACCACGACCACCACTATCACCACCTCTACCAACACACGACCACCATCACACTACCTTTTCTTTCTCTCTCTTGCTTCTACCTTTTTCTCATTCATCTCTCTCATCTTATCTAACACCATTTTTCTACCTGATTCTTTTCTTCAGCTACCGACCTCCTCCAAGCTCTCGTCTCATCCCTCTCCTATTTGGTTTCTAACCTTCTTCACTGGTTATACTAGTTTTCCAGGAAAAATAAACATAACAGAATAAGGAACTAGACTCAAAATATTCTGAACTCAAAATATATATTTCCTTTCCCCCCTGAGGGGAATATGCCCCCCAGGGTTTTATTAAAGAAATAAGATTTCCGATAATTATTTCTATCTTTTTAAACAATTTTTCGCGTCAAATTTTGGTCGAAAATTCGAATTTTTTTTATACATAGTCGCCATTTTATAAAAAATTTAAATTTTTACTATTCTTTATTATCAATCCCAAGATTCATATATCCACTAAAAGAATCTGACCTATTTTTGACTTCAAAATAATCCAAACCAGAGATATCATGATTGCCGCTAAACGCATTTTTGTTTTATGACCTTCGAGAGATCGTCTACACAAGTAGTATACATCAATATTTTTACACGATCTAAGTGTCATTAGTAACTTAAAAGTAGACACTATCTGACTAACTATTACTTGTATTTGTAAAATAAAATCCCTTTCTATAAAAAATTATTTAAAAAACGTCTTTTCTTGGCCTTGCAACTGCGTATAAACCCTTAAGTGGATTAAAAAAGTGGATAAAAAATTAATCATCTATTTTAAATTGAAATAATTTTGGATAATTAATAATATCGCGATACGATAATAATTATTTATATTATATTATTGCATTGGTTAAAACATATATTTCCATTAATTCGAAATATAATCTCGCAAAAGGATCTGACATAAGTAGACATTATTATTTAAAGATTTGTTGGATAGCGTTAGATTTATTTTGGGAACCACTGGGATGAAAAAGAAAGATTATAATACTAGTAAAGGTTTGCCTATACTTTCCCTTTCCTTTTTCCTTTTCTTTTAAAATCTGTTAGAGAAATCCTCAACGTACATATTTAAATTTCACGCTTTCAAACGTCGAGTTGACTACGAACGAGATATGAAATAAAAGAAAGATAAAAAGAAGAAAAGGAAGGTAAGAATAGAAGAAAGTAGGAGAGGAAATGAAAATAAAGAAGAAGAAGAAGAAGTGAAGGAAAAGGTTTACGACTTCTCGTATATTTTGTCTTCGTATTCTATCTCCATCTATTCTATTCTTTATTTTTTTTCTCAAGAGCATTGAGAGGAGTGTGCGGGTGGGTGGGTGAAGTAGGTAGCAGCAACACTCGAATCCCA
>JACGTP010000344.1:2588-40270 GCA_023678845.1 Mischocyttarus mexicanus
GTTTACAATTTTTTTATTTATATAACAACAAAGTTATATTGGTTTTATTTTCTTTCTATTTTGCGTTTAGTTTTTATCGGTTTTTTCTAAAACATCTACACCATAGACAACAAAAACTCTGCACAAGTGAAATGATTTTTCGAATAAAAGAAAATGGAAGATTAAAAGAAAGTAATGTTAGGTCTTTGTCTTCGATACATACACATATATATATTACTCTAACATCAGAGAGTATATAATCCTGAAACGCGACTTCCGATTCCCGTTTCGTCTTAATCTACCGGACTCTCATACGCATTAAGAAAGCAATAATAAACGCGTCAGAAGGAAAGGGCAATCTCCTAGAGTTGGGCTTTTATGGCTAGGGACTATAATATCTCTGTGCTCATCGGTTCAGTCGATCGATGAATGTCCCTCTCACGCCTCCCCTCTCTGTCTCTTTTATTTCTTTTATTTCAACAACCCTCGAAAGCACAGTGTTATATATGTCTGCTTTATACGCAGAAATCACGTCTACTTTTTGTTGGTATTCGTATCTATATCTCTGTGTATTTGTGTGCGTGTATGTGTGTATGTATCGAGAAAAACGAGGAAGAAAAACACGTCGGTTGTCTATCGTGCGAGAAAAGAGATTATCTCGGGCGTGTTGAACTAACGGTGGTGGAAAAAGGAAAACTAGGGTTCGAACAAAATAGTGTATTGAGAAGGAAAGAGAGAAAGAGAGAGGGGAGAGAAAAGAGAAAAGAAAAGCGTCGCATTAAGAGAGAATTATGAGTTGACCAAGAAGTACCCGTGGGAGTCCTCCTCGTCAATTAATACTGTCCTTTCTCTCGCCTATTCTTCTACACCTCCACCTCCAATTCCACCACCCCTTCCTCTTCCTTCTCATCCTGAACCTTAACCTCCTCCTTTCTTTATTTCTTTATTTATTTCTTTCTTCCTTCTATACTCGATTCCAAATATATATCGAAAAAAGAAAGAAACGCTTTTGTTAATGTTTCACACTGTATATAACGTTAAATACAGAAAGAGAGAGAAAGAGAGAGAGAGAGAGAGAGAAAATACTGGAAGAAAAATAAACGAATAAATCTAATGGAATCCAACTTTCTCTCTTTTCTTTCAATGAATTTCATTCGACGTTAAAAGGAAAAACGATAAAATACTACGCGTATCTGAGAGAATGGCTTTTACTTTACGGAATAATATTCACGTTGAGAGGTGAACCTTTTTAAAGGTAGAAAAATAAATCTACTAGCTACTTGTTTCTTGTTTCTTTTTTTAGAACTTTGTAAAAAATACTTTCGAGATAAAGAAAAGGTCCTGTTTCCGTTAGAATTTATGGAAATTGTGGTTGATTATTTTGAATGAACTATTCGATAGATTAATAAACAAATCTAATTCTAATTTTTAAGTTTAATGAGACAAGGTTTCGATGTTTGAAAATTGTGTTCCATGAATTTGATTTTATTTTCTTTATATATATAAATATATTTTTATTATAAACTGAAAACCGAAACCGTGTATTGATAAAAATTAACAAAAATACGATCAACATTACTTTGAAGTATTCGTCTAAATTTTTATTCCATTCGAGAGACCCGTTTTCTATTCTACAAGATACATACATCCATGTTGTATGCGTAAAAACATACACCAATATATTTCTTATACATAAGAGAAAAACCTAATACAGAGAGAGAAAGATAGATTATATTGTGCAACGTAATTGCGCGGTGGTTTGCCATGGAAACTCAACGACGACTACGACGACGACTAAGACGACGACATGCGCATATTCGTTTGCTCGGTTTAAGAGGAGGGGGATATATTTTCAAGAAAACTAATCGATGGGGAAAAGTTATGTTGCGGTTCGACAAGTTGCAACGTATGCAACGCACTTTCGACGAGAACGTTGACTCCTCTTCTTCTTTTTTTTCTTATTTTTATTTGCTCAGTTTCTTTTTTTGCAACTCGTAGAAAATATTCGATCATGCGGTGGTGACGACAGTTTTTCATTCGGTAATATATGAAAATAATAATACGAGAAAAGATATGACTATTTTGTGGTACGCTTATAAGATTTTCCTTCTCTCTTTCTCTGTGTGTGTATGTCTGTGTGTGTATGTCTGTGTGTGTCTTTTAACTTATCGATCTCCAAACGTTTACCTTTGAGTTGCATTATTACGACATAGCAATTCAAAGATCCGTTACCTGTGCTACCACAGCAGCAACGGCGACTAATGTATCAATTTGTACGTCGACTGATAATTTAAGCGTCTGATAAATGTCGACACACTCGACGTGACGATTATCTTCTCCACCGAAACACTCCATGAAGAAAATTGTCTTCTTCAATTCCACTTATCTGTCATTTTCTTAACAAAATTATTCTACCTATACGCAGTTAGAAATTCAACGTCTAATAAGATCCTATCGATTAGTTTTATCGATAAATAATTTTTCACTACAATTAATTAAAATCGTGGATATATGTTGTATATTAGATTGAGGGAAAATAAATCTATTATTTTAAGCATGAAATAAATTTAAATCAAAAAAAGAAAATTATAAAAATAGGGAAATTTGTAATAGTTGGAGGATTGATGTATGGAAAAGAAAGAAGATAAAAAGAGAGATAGAAAGATAGAGGACTTCGATCGGGCGAGATAATTGAAGATAATTTTCTCGGCCCGTGGCCCCACGGCTCGTGCTACGCCATGCCCACTTAACTTTCACGTAAGGGGATGTGGCCACTTAGCCGTTACATGCTCGCTTACTCTCCCATGCATATGTAAAACACGACGTCGAGTTCGTGGCTTTCCACGAGAAACGACTAGGGAAAAGAAAGAGAAAGAGAGTGAGAGAGAGAAAGGAGAAGATATCACGCTCGTAATTTACACCAGTCGACCTATTCACTATGTAAGTTTTCATTCTCGTATTCTTTCTTCTTGATAAAATCTGATTTTTTTGTCGTCTAACAATAAGTGATATATTATTACGTGTCTAATTCATTTTTAACTACACTTACACGTGAATTTATAGATTAAAATGAATCTTTAATTATCTGATATATAAAACGAAACAAATAACAATCATTCTCGTATATTTTTGATTATACAAAGTAACCAGAAATAAAAGAAAAGGAAGAAAAAGAGAATAATGATTTAAAAAGTAAAAGACAAAACAAAAAAATCTGATTGTGAGGTAAGGATCAAAGATGAAAGAAATAAAAGGTCGTAAGGTCGAAAGTGCGTCTGGGGGCGGTATTAGCCGAACTCGAGACTATCCTGAACGAGTGTTGTGATCGATTGAATGAAGTAGGATGGAAACAAGAGAATAAAGAAAGGAAAAAAAGACAAGAAAAAGCCAAGAGAAGAAAGGACAAGAGAGAGAAGGGATAGGCAGAGATGGTTTCTGAAAAGCCGGCAGGATTTCTTCGATTTCATGGTCCTGTTGGTCCCCCTTCAATTACTGGCACTTAAGCAGCGATAATTAGACGTTCCAGAATTGGGTATCACCACCACCACCCCTGGCGAACCTTCAAAGAGGATAAAGGCGAGAGAGGATAAAAAGAAGAAGGAAAAAAGGATCTCGTCGTGTTTTTTACTTCTCTTATCCCTTTTTTTTATTTTCTTTTTTATCAATAAGAGAATAATAATAACCGTTGTAATCATTTCGAGAGAGATTTTCCTTGACAACGAACAAGATACACCGTTCTGACAAGATCAAGAAGCAAGATTCTAAAGAAAAAGGTTTTCTTTGCGAAATATGAAATTTCAAAGAGTGCAAGGTTTCGGCAGAAAATTAAAATTAAATTTGTGATCCTAATAAGCCCCGTTTCTATTTTTTAATTATCATTAATTATTCAAATATGTATTTTGTTGTATTTTAAATACTAGGATAAGATCATAACGTTATATTTTATATTTTTGTTTTTGAATTAAAAGCTTGAAAGAAACTTGCTTTTTTATTTGTACGTTTTATTGGAACGAAATTTCAACTATCATAAAATATTATACACCTTAAGACTTGATTTCGATACAACACGGAAACGAGGGACACCTATAAATATAAATATTTTTACGGTAAATCGAATAATTTTTCTAGTACTTCGATACATATTTAATCGTGTATAGGTTTGCGATAATAAAATAGAAAATAAAGAAGTAGAAGAATAAGAAGAAGAATAAGAAGAAGAAGAGGAGAGAAAGTAAAACCAGACAGAGAAGAAAAGATATATAGTTAGTGGTAGTAAGTTGTAGGTTGAGTTTTTGATGAAGTATCCTTCGGTACGGGAGCAAGAACACCACGGGAGCAATACTAGATGTCTTAACGGGTGCCGAGTTGATATTTATTACACCTTCGGGACATCCACACTGTCATGATATAACTAAATTCGCGTTTATGGTCTTCTATCTACCATTCTCCTCGATCTTTCTATCTTTCTTATTCTATATAAGGTATATAAAAGGGATACCCTAGCTCCCCTCCAAAATGTTTCTGACCAAACTTTACTTTCGGGTCAAATAATATTAACTAAATTTATATTAACTTATGTCCCGATACATTTAGAAACATGTTAAAAATTAGTATTACGATTCGTTTTTTTAGAAAATCCAATATAAATACAATGTTCAATAATTTTTGTGAGTAATCTGATTTAAAAGTGTAACACTTGTGTTAATTGTTTTCTTTTAAAATACATCTTTGCTTTATTAAAAATATTTAGAACTCCTTTCGTTTATTTGATTTGATCTTATAACATTTTCGGACACCCTTGCGAAAGAGAAAAAATAGAAACATATAGGAACGAATTCGTGGTTAAGATGGTCATTACAGGATCCCATTAAATCCTGAGCGTGAGAAAAAAGAATTTCCTCGATATAAAAGTGTATAAAAAAGAAAAGAGAGGAAGAATATGATCCTGGAAGAATCGTTCCCCGAGTCCTATAGCAAGAATTATTTACAAACGAGAAGGGTGAGTGACCCTAGGAAAAAGGGCGGAGAGGAACGTTTATGAGAGATGAAAAGGGAAGATGATCTAGATAAAAATGGTGGTGAGTTTACTAACCGAGATGGTGGTGTTACCTTTGAATCATTTTCTAACGTTTTCGCAACGACCTTTCAAACGTGTCTGTTGCGATTTCAAATTTTTTTACGTCTTTATTTTCATTCGTGTTTCATCATAAAATGTTAATTAATAATTTAGAAAACAAAAAATCTGATCAAAGTTTAAAGAAAGATAAGATAATCATAATCTCAAAGCTAGGAAGAATAACTTCGTTATTCGTCATATAACAAAAAGTAATCTTATCTACGAATTGATTTTGATTTGAAAAATTTGCCACCGAGTATGGTGAACGAGCAAAAAAAAAAATTCGTACACGTTTAAAATAAGAAATCTCCGAGATAAAAAATAAATTATATAACAAGTAATAAAATACAGTAAAGAATACAGATAATAAGTAATTATAGAATCATTTGATGTAAAATTGTATCGATACGAGATAAAAAGGTAAATTAAAAAGATAAAATAACGTTTGAATGATCTACTAACCTTGCTTTTCGATGCTTGCAAATCTTGGGCAATTTTTCTTAAAGTCGACCCGATGTCAATCAAAAATTGTTCGTTGCGCAAAACGTGGCTCGGATATTCCGAACAATTATTCGACAAGTCGCCATTGCAGATAGTTGGTAAAGTTTTTTTGAAAGGGACACACCGAACATTGGTCGGTCTGTTTCTTCGTGGCCGTGGCCTTGGAGTTGGAGTTGGCACAGGTGCCCTCTCTTCTTGTTCTTCTTCATCAATATCACGATCATTTTCATTATCGTAATTGTTAGTAGCTGCAGCAGCAGCAACAGCAGCAGCAGCAGTAGCTACGGAAACGACATTTGTGGATGAACTGCATTCGGGAAACTGAAAAGTTGCATCCCTTGTCGGACTGGTTGGTGCAGAAACCGTGACACGTGGTGCCGGGGCTTGTTGAAATTGTCTGATTGCCGATGATACTAAATCTGGGAGTGGTAATCCCGCCATGTCTTGATCCAAAAGTACTAATCCAGATTGTCCAATAGCCATTTGATTATTATTTACATCTGTAAAATAAAACGTTACGTTTGTTTTATAAATAAACAATATTATAGCGAATTTTTTAAATCGGATATTCTTTTTCATTTTAAATAATTATCTGATGTATAAAGTAAGTTACTTTTTTTTTACAGTGTTTATTTAAAATATACTAATCGTTCAATTTAATTTTCTATTTATTAAAATAACTATTTTTCTTTTGCTTTTTTTCGTGGAAACATATTTGTACCATGTCTGACGAGAAAGCAACGAAAAATAATAGATTTTCCAATGAAAATTATTTAAAATAAAGAAAGAATCCGACGAGAGAATTTTAATGAATACCATTAAAAATATAAATATAAAACTACAAAATATAAACGAAAGAGTACTTTTAACACAATGACACATCATAGTAGATGTTACAATAAAAATTGATGAGTCGTGTCAAATACTAATAACGAAAGAATCCAATGATTTCATAATTGATAACTACCGATTTTATCGTCTTACTTCTTTTCCTTTCCTTTTTTGTTTCTTTCTCAAATATGTACTTTCAATATCTTTTTATAATAATCCGTCACAAATATGATCGTTACTATTATCAACGAGGGAAAAGAAAAAATATTATAACAGAATTGTTCGTTACCGAAGGGTTTCTTTCTTACCCGTGCGTAGAAAAATAATGAACAAGTTTTAAAAATAAAAATAAAAATAAAAATCAAAATTAAATGAAATAAAAATAACTAAAAAACGGAAAAAAGGTGGATTTTATCGATGCTGAGGTACATTGTATCACGTCTGAAGTATAGTTCGACGTTGAAATGATGTCGTCTGTTTAATGGAAAGGCGCGAGTTAAACCGCTATCACAACTTATAAGGGTTTAACGTCATCGTGTCACGCGTAACAAGGTAACAACGTGTCCGAGTATGGCAAGGAACGACATTGTTGGATAATGATCGTGTTTTAAGACTTACGAAGGGCAAACTATCGACCTTCGAGTTTAGACATCCGCAATGTTCAAGAAGAAAATCATTCCTTTTCTTACTCTCCCTTTTTTTTTTCTTCTTTCTTTTTATCTTCAAATTATTTTAAACTACTCATCTAAAAGAAAAAAGATACTACGAAAAAAAAAATTACAAATCACTGATAACGACGTGTATTAACGAGAAGTAAGATTTCGATAAGAAATATCATATTTCTGCGTTGACAAAATAAACACCCATTCGATGATTATATCCGTAAGTATTATTACTTATCGATATTTTTTATCTGTATTAATCATTTAAGAGATATAATAGATATATAACATACCAGACTGCTTGACTACGATTATTAAATAGATATTACGCATATATATATAAGTATTCCCTTGTAGATACATACATACATGCACTTTTCCCCATTATCTTTTTATCAATCTGAATCCGACGTATATTTTTTAATAAATTAAAAAATATTCTTAAAATATCACGTTATCGTATATGCAATATATGATATCTACAATGTTGTAAATAATCTTATCAAGTTTTAAATAATCATTCAAATATTATGACAATAAGGTTTAAGGATACTATGATAATATACAAGATGGTCAACGAAACGTGTGGACAGATATAATTTCCAAAACATGCGTTGCACGAAAAAATTTGAAATACAAAAGTTACATGGTTTGAAAGAGTACACTATGTAGTCCATTAATTTTTTTTATAAGTGAAGACGTTTCAAAGGTTTAAAAGATAACTTTGTTTTTTTAAACAGAATACTATATTTTTTATGCCAAAATATAGTATTCCTATACACTTATAAAAAGAATTAACGCACTGCATAGTGTACCCTTCCAAACTATGTAACTTTAGTATGAAGTTGTATCAGTGTACACGTTACGTGAATCACCCTGTATGTATCGAAATATTAAATATCTAACATACATAATAAAACGTTAAACGAAGGTTTCTTAATGCCCCGGGCCCTTTTAAACATTTTCAAGTCTGTTACCTCATTTTCCCTCACGTCGTTCCTACCATAAGTATAATGCATATATATATATGACAATGGTATATATATGTACATTATATGTATATACTAACGTTGAGAACGTGCATGACAAAATAACAATAATCTAGCACGCCTCTTATTGGCATTGTTTCACGAGGCGAGTCTATAGTTCTTTATTTCTTTCTATCCATTACATATCATTCTCTCTCCCTCTTCACACACATACACACACTCTTTAATACTGACGCGTGTGCTTACTCGATCGCACATGGTTGCATCCTTGACATTTCAAGTAAACGTTTCTCCTAAGATGATTCTCTTTCTCTCTCTTTATCACTCTTTACCTCTTATTATCTATCTTTCTTTCTCTAAAACATATATACATACATATATATATATATATATTTTCTTTCACTTCGTACCAAAGAGATCTCATCTCGGCTACACACACACACACACATACAAATCCCCACACAAATACCATGCTTCAGATCGAATCTCAACTTATCTCTCTCTCTTTCTCTTTCTTTCTTCGCGAATGAAATCCATGCTCGATAATATAACCACTTTTCACCGGTTGCAAAACGTGTTTAGCTAACAGAATGATCGAGGAAAAAATGAATAAAAAGAAGAATAAGAGAGAGAGAAAAAAAGAAAGAATGAGAGGATCTTCTCAACAACAACTCACCCATTGCCGTAGTAGTCGTAGGTTCTTCTGCTGATACTCGTCTCTTCTCTTTTATTGATATTGATATTCCAAATAAAATGTCAAGCTGTATAGCACTGAGAGCATATATACTAAGTAGACCTTCGTCAACTCCTCTTCTTGCTCGATGCTCACTGAAATAGCTGCAAAAACCACGTGAGAAACCCACGCGCGGACCTTTACTAAATCTGATTTATGGCGCCTTTGAATCCGATTATTCATTTACCCGCCAAAGTTATTTCAATAAACGACTTTTCCCCTTCTCTTATTTGCGTAATCTTTTAGTTAAAAACCTCCACGATTTATCTACCATAGTCTTTACTTGCTTGTATAAATACATACATACATACGTACATACATACATAAGTATATATACATACATGTATCGAATAAATGACAAAAATCTTATTACTTTATATTAAGCGTACACTGGAGTTAGTATTTTTGATATAATTTCATTTTCATGTAATAGATCGATATTATGTATCTTTTTATAAATATATCATACACGTATGCGTGAGTATTAAGTAAAGATATATTTTTTTACGTTTTAACAAAATAATGTTAACTAATGTTGAGTAATTATGATTCGTTTGAGTTGTGTTTAAAGTTCTGTATTAAATCGTAAGTAAAACTTAGAACTAAATGGACTTATGCGTATTCTACTTCACATTAAAATTGTCTACTTTTTCTTTCTCTCATTTGCGTATTCCTACAACTAGTTTACCAACCTGCACGATTTATCTACCATAATATTTATATACATATATATAAACATGTATCGAATAAATGACCAAAATAGTTCTTATTACATTAAACTAGGCGTACACGAGTAGTATTTTTGATAAAACTTAATTTTAATCTCTCGAATAAAACGATTATGTATTCTATAAATATATAATACACATATATATTTATACGTACTATAGATAAATTTTTTGTATTGCAATAAAATAAGGTAAACGAACGTTGAGTAATTAATCTTTGTTCGAGTTATGTTAGACTCTTGAATTAAATCTAAAGCGGTAAGATTAAAACTTAGAAGTAAATGGACTTATGTGTAATATATTGTACTTCTACATTGAAATTTTCGACGTCGAGAAGGGGACGAAGAGAACAGGAGAAGAGAGAGAGAGAGAGAGCACGGACGCGAGCAAAAAGTGCAACGCGCACGTGGCCGACACCCGCATGCATGCATGCATGCATATTCTCTTTCTCTCTCTTTTTCACTGACTTTTATGTGCTTTCCTTACGTGTATATGTATGCATCTAGATGGAGTTATATGGATCCACGGAAAGAGAGAAAGAAAGACTATATAAGAAAAAAGATAAAAATAAAGAATAAAAAAGAGAGAAAAAAAGAGAGAAAGAGAGAGAGAGAGAGAGAGAGAGAGAGAGAATACATACGCCGGTAGCATATGCGAGCACGTGAGTCACATGGAGCGTACTTTGTACATAAGTGCAACGCAACTTGTTACAGTATATGTAACAACGACAACGAGACACAACGAAATAAGAATGATTGCATACACTTGCAAACAATACATATATATCTAACTATACCTATATGTGTATATATGTTTGTGTATGGGTGTGTGTGTGTGTAGAAGTAATCGGCAGTGAACGCTGAACCGCACAAAGAACCTCTCTCAAGGCCGCGTACGGAGGTTCGCTGCATGCTGTATGTTCCTACTGGTTACTGTTGCTGCTGCTGCTACTGTTACTACTTTTGCTTCTGGTATATACACACTACTACTACTACTAAACATGTAAATGTATGTATATTATGCACAGAGTGAAACCAAAAGAGACACAAACGTACGAGTAAAATACTCGCTACGTTTGGCCAATGGAACATTCTCTCCTCTTCTCTTCTCTTTTAATCTTTTACGATGTATACGAGGATCTGGTACATATATGTATTTTATGTATTTATGTATTTATGCATTTTATGCATGTATGGGTGTGTGCACGCGTCGTCGTAAGCGCCGCTCTAACGCGAATACTTTTTTGTTTTTCTTTATCACGAGTAGGCTTATTCAGTCACTTTTCCGTGACAATGAGAAACGTACTATAACAAACGATAAATAAACTACGATATTTCAATTGCGTAGTTCTCTTCATTTACTCCCGTTCATTATCTTTTTCACATATAAATCAATTATGTTCTCTTTTCCTTTATATTCGTTATAATACATCATCATATATACGACTAACTCATTCTACTAATTATAATCTCGAATTGTGATGCTCGATATCAATAAGGCGCGTAACTCCTTTCTTTTTTTTTTTAAGGGAATAGATTAGTATAATCGTATTCTTACTTATGGTAATAATAATCAATCGTTTTAATAAATGATGAATTAGTAGAACGGTCGTAGAGATATATTCAATTAAATTACAGATAAATACGATGAATATTTAAAACTCTTGTCTTTAATGAATTCTAAACTTTCTAATTATGAGAACTTAAAAATTGAATGATTTAAAAGAAGGAACGTTTAACAAGCTAGCGAGACTAAATTTACGTCGGCACGAAAGTAAAAAGATAAAGGAGAGAGAGAGAGAGAGAGAAAGAAGAACCGAAAGCGAAGTAAACTGTCTGTCTCCGAGGCAAAGTATAATGCGAGCCATTGTCTCTCTGTTAATTCGTAGCCTGTTGTGTTTGTGTTGGTGAAGGGGTCGAAGGAAAGAAGATAAAAAAGAGAGAGAGAGGGAGAGAGAAAAAAAAAGAGGAAAAAAAATAATATGTGCGCCATTCGGTGTTGTACTCGGTGTGTCGTCCCATCGAGTATACTCGGACAGCCCGAGTGAACACAAAAACATGCAAGAACAGGTCCCGTACGTGTTACGTTTGAGCACGTTGTGTCGTATCGTGTCGTGTCGTGTTGTGTTTAGTAGTATCGTGTAGTGTCGAGTTGTGTAGTAAAATTGCTGTCATTGCACTTTAGAGTATACTAACGGGGACTATTCATTTTACCCTAACATCGTGAAACTTCTACTTAACTCTGTAATTAATACATAAATTTAAATAATATTTCTTATTTCAAATAAAAAACATCGAATAAATCTTGACAAAATAAAATTCGTTCCCAAACGATTTACATTACTTTCCCTACCAGAAAATAAAACTATTTAAAACAAAATTAAACAAAAATACAGTTAGGCTTAGCAACTTGTAGTGTACGTGTGTGCGTGCGTATGCTTGTTATAATTTTATGATCGATTAATAATATCGTACAATATTTTATCTAAAAATTTACACCCTAAAACGTACTTACATAAGTTCGAGTTAAAGGTCTGTTAATGTACAAATATCACGTTTTATGTTAGATTGAAATCGTAGATCGAAGATGGAAAAGAAGATTCTATGAAAGATAAGAAAAAGTGATAGAAATAGGGAGAAAAAGAATAAAAAGAAAGAGAAGATGAAGATGAGCCAGTGGATCCTATGAAATGAAACGTGAATATCAAGAGATTCACGTTTTCGTTATCCGAGTGCTGTAATCTCGATTCAATAAAATGCATAATGTGATACTGATTGCATCAGTCCGTGTCGTCCTATGCTTCGTTGCATTTAAAAAAGACCACAGATTACTTTCTTCTCTCTTTCTATTTCTATTTCTATCACTGTTCATCTTTTACAAGTTGATCTTTCGATACCTTACAAGTTAGATAAAAAAGATAATACATAATTATTGATTAATACATAAACTAAGAAGAACTATAAACCATATAATAAGATACAACGAAAGTACGTAGGTGTAAGTATATGCCAGTAATTTATAATTAACCACAATACAAATTATAGTTATAAATATTAGCTGTTGGAATTAATTTGTAGCGTTTTACAAGAAACAACGTGGGAGGGAGGGATGTTGAAAGGCGTTTTTTGACCAGTGAATTACAGCTTTAACGGCACAAAAGAAAAAAATGTTTACATCGGATTGTTAATGGTGATGAAAAGTGGATACATTCTAAGCGTAGAAAATCATGGGTCAAGCTTGTACGACCATCATCGTCAGTAGTAAAAATTCATGGGTCTAAGCTCCCTTCTTTGTATTTAGTAGGATCAACAGGGTGTGGTTTATTATGAAATGTTATAACCGAACAAAACCATCATTGGGGATCGTTATCGATTCCAACTGCTGCGCTTTTGTCGTCCATTGAAGGAGAAAAGGTTGGAATGTAGTTAAAGGTACGATAAAATTATTTTCCTGCACGACCAATGAAAACATTTCTACAAACACTGAAATGGGATATCTTAAACCACCCGCTGTATTCTTCAGATATTGCCCCTTCGGACTACCACCTGTTTCGACCGATGACTAAGGGTTTGTTCGAGGAAACAAGACTTCTTCTAAAGATTGTCAGAATTGGACCGATTCATGGAATGCCTCCAAGGATGAAGCGTTCTTTCGACTGAGTATCCCCTACCTACCCAAGAGATGGGAAAAAGTAAAGGTCAGCGATGGACAGTATTTTTGTATTTTCATTCAAAATAAATCATTATTTGTCTTTCAAAAAAACGCTACAAATTAATTCCAACACCTAAATATAAACGCACAATTTATAGTACTTTATCATAAGATTATTGAATGTATGATGAAATTGAAATGATAAGGGGGAGTTTATTTATATTTTAATTCTTCTTTACGATGCAAATGATTTAAGAAATGATCTTTTCTTTGATTGCATAAGAAATATAAAAATATAATAATTAAATAAAACGGATAAGAAATGTTTCGATGATATATTCAGATAAAATAAAACGTATGTCAATATATATATATATATACTAGATCAAAAAAAGAAGGGGGTTCGTATTGAAGATAAGATCTGCCGAATTTCATGAACCGTTGAAGACGCGTGCCCTTATTTCTACCCTGCCGTGAACATGTTCAAGAGACCGTGTAAAATCTTTCACGCCTCTTTAAATTGCTATAATAGCGATAGACGAAAAATATCTTTCTTTTCTTTTTCTTTTTCTTTTCTAAACGTTTTAATCTTATATCAGGCATAGTAAATTGGAATTCATTATTTATTTTAAGATTCAAATAATAAATTTCTTTTTACTGCAGTTAATACATACCGTGGATGATTGAACACGAAAAGAAACAAAATAAATAAGGAGAGAGGAAAGATAAAAAAGAAAAAAAGGGGAAAAAAAATATCAAGTACAGCCAGTTTTTTTTCGGATGTTTGACTCTAGCGTTTCAAGATAAAGGTTAGGTTTACTTGTTCATGATAACGAATCTTCCAACGAAAGCTTTAGAAAGAGAAAGAAGAAGTATCAAGAAGGATGATTTTCTTTCAACCGAAGTGTCCGATGAATTTTTTACGAAGGTATTTTTTTTCAGAAAGAGATTCTACCTTTTTACGTTAATGGAAAAAGGTCAGTACCTTCTTTTTATAAAAAGAAATAAAGAAAAATACTATGATTCACTCCTTGTGTAAGGTTTTTATTTATTAAAGACAATTATTTAGATATTGAAACATTGAAATGAAATTTAAAACATTTATTTTTATTTCGTTTGTCGTATGAGATTTATGTATTTATTTATTTATCGTACGAGATTTATTTATTTATTTTATTTATCGTATGAGATTTTGATTATCGTATTTCGTTTATCGTCATGTTGTCCGTTTTATCATTTTCTACAATGTGTTGAAACTTGAAATTGATAATTTTAACGTAGACGTAAAGTCTCCCGAAGAAGAAAATCTCATCGTACGCGTAATCGCGATCGTTGCAGTTACGTTTTTAGAGCGATGACGAGGGGGAAGTTCTACGTTAAAATGTCTTATGTTAGAGAAGAAGATAGAATGAAAGGGGAAAAAAATAAAAAAAGAAAAAGTAGAAATTCGCGATCTTTCATTTCCACCAACGGTAAGACCAGCAACAAGCAGAAGCAAGCATAAGCTTGGGCCTGCCCACAGCTGTTTCTATAAATACTACCGAAAGCCCCGATTTGATGCAACCACACGAAACTCCCACCAACACCACCACCAACACCACCACCGCCCGTCACCATCGCCACCACCACCATCACCACTGCAATTCTGCATCTTCTCGTTCCTTCAAAAGCACGGCAAGTATGGTTATTGACCCTCGCCCGCCTCTATTCCCTCCTTAACCCCTTCTTCCCTTTTTCCCCTTTTTCTCTTTTTCGTTTTATTTTTCTTTTTCTTTCTCTTTCTCTTCGTCGCGTTACTATTTCCGTTTAGAAAATCGTACGAGAAACCTAAACGAACGAACGAACGAACGAACATTACGCGAACTTAAAACTTCTACCAAGTTTACGATGTTAAACTTGATATTAGAGAACTGTTTCAAATGTTTTATGGCGAATCTTTTAATTTCAACGATTTTCTAATTATTACCTATCTTGAAAAGTTATCTTTTTAAATTTTGTTTCGATAACGAGTGCACGATTTTATCAATTTCTAACGAATAAAAGACTTATAGTTTTTGAAATACTTAACATTTTTACCTATTACTATTCTTCTATAGACATTTGTGAAACTCATTATTATTATTATTATGTTAATAATAAGGGCACGTAGCTTATAGGTTCTTACAGAAACAAATCATAGAAATTCATAAAAATCAATTTACAATTAGAAACTAAAACTTCAATATGTTTCTATGAAACATTTAAAATAGTCACGAAATTTAATAAAATAAAATATTATCTCTCTAACCTCGAATATAATAAAATAAAATAGAATATAATAAGATAATGATAATAATAATAAGAAAATATATTCTAATAGGACAATTTTTCGCATAAGCTCGGATGGATCGTTCGATAGATGTTCGAGATTTGACCCAACACTTCGATCTGTACCTCTGGCAAATAAAAAAGGGACAGGAAGAAAGAAAGAGAGATAGAGAGAATGAAATAGAATGAGAATGGGATGGAAAAAGACAAGAGAAAAGAGAAAGATAGAGAGAGACCCCGTTGCATCGCGTTTTATAGCACGTTTTACTGCACTGTGGCTGACCAGTGGTCTCTCTCTCTCTCTTTCTCTCTTTCTTTTTTTCTTTCAATCTACTCTTTCTCTTACTTTACTTTATGCAAGTGCGCGAGTGCACGTTCGTCTCCTCCACCACCACCACCACCACCTCCTCCAACTCCACCTCTTTCTCTTCTTCCTCCTCCACTTCTCTCCACCATCTCTTTTTCTCTTTCTCCGCAAAGAGAGGAGGCTCGACCAACGGAGCAGGGTCATGGCCGGACATCGTCTGCCATACACTCTCGGACTCATACACCCACACTACATCTGTTATATGTTCATCTTACTCCTTCTCTCTCTCTCTTTCTGTTTCTATATTGCATACGTTAACGTTATCTCTATCTCTTTCTTCTCTTCTTTTATTTAATTATTTGTTTTCTAATTCTCATCCAACTAGGACGACAACAACTTGTTTTCCTTATATTGCAACTACACCCTCGTAAAAATTATCGTACATTTAATTATTATTCGTGGAATACTAATTATTCATGGAATATTAATTATTTATAGATTTTTTAATATTTTCGTGAAATTTTGAAAAAGAAACAGAAATTTTTCACGCTGGTACATTTGCGTATCGAAATTTTTACGTTGGGTCATTCGAACAAATTACAAAGCTTTTTATCTCGTTTAAATCGTATCATTAATTGTGAGTTAGAAAATAATTTATATTACTTTTAATATCGATTATATTTTGTTTAAGATATTTTGTAAGTAAAGATATTTTAATTACCTTGATCGTATTATAATGTGTATATACTTTCTCCAATACAATTATACGAAATTTTCAATTTAATGCGATAAAGATATTTTTTATTACCATTTGTAAGATACTAATTGGTATGATGTTTCAATATCTAATTCTTATATATCTCTAATCTCTAATACTCTATCTAACGTCAATCAAAATGTTACAAGAAATTGGTAAACAAGTTGAACAGAGAACGATGAACTTTCGTCTGATGATTAAATTAATTAGAATAACATATTGTTTTCTTCGCCATTTTTTTCTTTTTGCACAATTTTAATTTCAATTGAATACGGTACTTGTAAACATCGCAAACACGCTTTAATAAGTTTGTATCTCGTTATTTTATTCTTACAGCATTCGTTGTTCGATCTTTAACGAAGATTTTTAAATAATTAAATTCTTTGATTATTTAAACACATTTACATAATATTATATAAATAAAAATTAAATACAAAATTATCTAGATTATTATTTAAAATTTTTCAATCATTTCTTTCAATACGTATTTAAAATACATAGAAAAAGAAAATATATAAAATTTTCTTAAATATCATAGTAAAATTTTGACCACAATTTTGGTATACAATCGTGCCAGGTCAATTTTCCTATCTTTTTGAAAAAAAGGTTTGTCGACCTTTCGTAGAATACAAAAGAAAGAAAGAAAAAGGGGGAAAAAAAATATAAGACACAAGGAATTTCGCAACTTTTCGTCATTCGAATATTTGTCATCGAGGAATTTAAAAAAAAAAATATATATATATATATCTTGTAAACGTTTCAATCTGAAATACCTGGAATGGACCCAAGAGGATTTTTTTAACATGACTCACTACCAATAACGTGGACAACTCTTAGTACATTGACCGCAGTTTGGTTTGAACAAAACTATTCGCAAATTATGTGCGTCGAAATTTAAACTAGGGGACTATCTCAATGTCATTAGATGTATAATATTATTGTTCACGGTTCCCGTATATCTTCTAGTTTTTTTTTCCTCTTTTTTCTAATCACCCCCTTTCCCTTAAACACACCTTTTTTTTTTCTTTTTGCGTAGTTTCTTCTATAACGCAATTAGTCACAAAACAATATACTAAAATCTTATTATTTAAATTCGTTAAAATCTTATTATATAAATATTATTGTTATTAATTAAATTAAAAATTCATTATTTAAAAATTCATTTTTGAAACAGATTACTTTGAAATATGATCAACATTTCTTTTTTATAAACACATGGGTAGTTCGAAAAGTTTGGAATTTGATTCTTTTGAAAAAACAAAAGAATGCTTCAAATTGTTTTTTTTCTGGATCAAATTTTACTTTTATTTTTTCTACCAAGGATTCTGAAATATTTTCAAACTCTCACTCCCTTTCTGAGCCCCTTTTTCCAAGAATAGGAAAAAATAATTTTCATCGATAACTTTTATACTTGAAATATCATTAAAATCTTATTATTTAAATTCAATAGAAATTTATTATTTAAAAATATATTTTTGAAATAGATTACTTCGAAATACGATCAACTTTCTTATTTGATAAATGCATAGGTTAGTTCGAAAAGCTTTGAATTTGGTTCTTTTGAAAAAGAAGAATGCTTCGTATTTTTTTTTTCTCTCATTCAAATTTTACTTTCACGTTTTCTATAAAGGAGTATCCAATATTTTTAACAATCTACATCCCCTGAGCCCTTTCTCCATGAATAGGAAAAAAGAATTTCTATGAATAACTTATATACTCGACGTGATTGAAATTTATTATTATTAGTTTTGCTTTTTTTTTTATATTGTGAATAAACGTATACGTCGAATGGTAAGAAAGAAAGGACGAGATTCTAAATGATTTCTTTTTTTTTATTGTAAATGTGAGCTATCGGTCATTCGTTCGAACAATCGCGAACCTTATCGAGCATCAGTTATGCGCAACAACCACGTGTTGCACCTTGCCGGAAAATTTGACCTACACGCGGAGAGAGCGCACGTAGAATAAATATAAAATGCATTCGAATATTATCCCCTATTTTATAAAATAATATTAATTATTTTACATAATAAAATAATACGTTTACAAGATACAATAGTAATATAATTTTTTTATAAACCTTGATTTATTTTCTTTTTCCTTACGTCTCATATTTTTCATTGATCTTACTTTTCCTAACATTTTACAATCAATCGCAACAATTAATCATAATAACCTAAACGCCTTATAAATATATTATTTAACGAATAAAATATATCTTAACTGAGATTATTTATTCTAAACTAAAACACAACGTTGCATTCGATTAGGTTTAGATTTCTTTTTTAGAACTTTTTTACTCGTTTGTGTAATCTTGTTTTAAATAATGTAAATATTTCGATACAATAAATATCGTCGTGATAAAAATTCATGTCAAAGTATCGTAGAAATAAATCGATGAAGTAATAATAATCATGATTCAATAATACCTATCCTAAATGAATCATATTCCTAGTTTAACTTTCAATCATTTTGTCTTATTTCTAAAGGCTTTCATTAAAATATACAAGTCGATAAATAATAAAATAGAAATATATTTTTAAAAACTTACGTGTTAGTGTTGATAGATTCGTTCTGGATCGGATATATCTGTCTAATTCCGAATACAAAGACAGGATAATTTGCAATTGCCGAGGTGAAATTTCTTCTTGATTATCTTCAACGGGTAGCACGAACGGAACAGCCATGATTTTTCACTGTTAAAAAAATCTCTTTTTTTCTGTTTTCGAATAATCAAAGTGTTTTTTTTTTTTATAACCCCGAAAGTTTTATTGTTTCTTCCAATATCAATGTCTTTTTATCTTTTCTCTCAATTACTTTAACTTTTAATGTGAAATTATTCGACAAAATCGTGAAAGTAACACGTATCGAAGAAACGAGAAGTGAAAAAAAAACGATAAGGATGATAATTAATTAGAAAACACGTCTGTCTTTCTCTCTCTCTCTCTCTCTTGTTCTCTCTCTTAATAGTTATTAGTCTTTAATGTTCTGTCTTTATATTCTTTTCGCCCTAATCACTCTTATAAGTTCGTCACTTAAATTCGACGTCTGAAACGTCCGTAAGGTGGATCCTCAAACGGATCACTTTCCATAGGTGCTGGGATTTAACTCGAAGAGTTCAAATAAAATACAGTCTTTTAGATTTTCACTTATTCGTGTGCACGTAATATTTCTCTTTCTCTCTTTCTCTCGGTATGATGTAACAAATTGTACTGATTACTTTATCTCTCTTTCTCTTACTTTCTCTGTTTTCCTCGTTCTATATTTTTACCACAAAAAAAAATATACAACTTCCGAACTTCCTTTTCTCGCACTTTCTCTGAGTTCCTTTTTCTTCCCCGAAAGAATACGATCGAGACAAGAGTACAAATTACTTTAAGTTTTTACACGATGCACACAAAATTTAATAAAACTCCCGATTATATTTTATTTTATATCGAGTTTACTGCTTTTTTTTTATTTCTTTTTATTTATCAAACATGTTGGTGAATAAATCGTTTCTCGTATGCAGCATCGAAAAACCAAAGTTCCTTATTTATCTTTCTTTTTTTTTCAACGAAAAATAAACCCTCCGATCACTTTGAGTAAAGAACTAAGCAACGCAGTTAGGATCGATCCTAATTTTTGTTTTCGCACCAACAAAAAAAAAAAGAAACTCCCACGTGCAACAACTTTTTTTTCCCACGTTGAGTGTTGCAAGAACTGACCAACAACAACACCCCCGTCCGCAATTTCGTTATCGTTCCTCTTTTTTTCTCTTTTTCTTATGTCTCTGTTTCAACGAATCAACGAACTTACGAACAACAACGGTAAATGTTCCTTCAGATTGTATATTACTATAAATCATATATTTTATATATATACATATAAAATATACGAAATATATTATGATTTTATATAAAGACGGTTAAAAAATGCTTTATACCGCGATTATTATAATAGAAAATAAACAATATTCGGGTTAACACGAAATACAAATATCTTCGTACTCGTAGTAGTATTAGTCGTAGTAGTTGTAGTCGTCGTCCCACTATTATTATTCGAATGATAGAAGGAAGCACGAGATCTTAGGTTTGCCTGAGTAACTTTAAAAACGTCTACTCTGCTCGAAGTCTAGCGATATAATGATTATTTGCATTACGCTCTCGAGAGCAGCGGCGGCGGCGGTGGCACGTTTCTATCCCACCACCAACCCTACTACCAACCCCACCACTCGATGCGCGCGCAAACCGTGAGCGAAGTTCTTACCAAAACTCCTGGTGGAGGGGGATGAGAGAAACGAAGCCGAAGCCGAAGCAGCAGCAGCAGCAGCAGGAGCAACAGCAGCAGCAGCAGCAACAGCAGCAGCAGCGGCATATACAGGGTAGGGAGGGAGAACACCATCCTCCCTCGACACACAACCAACCAACCAACCCCTCCTTCTTCTGAACACCGTTTCTTCTTCCTCTCGAACCCAACGTTGTCCTACCAACCGAACGTCCACCGTTGTCTTCTATCTCTTTCTCTCTCACTCATTTTGGTGTATTTATTTGTGTGCGTTTGGTGCAACACACCCTCTCTATCCCCCTCCTAAACTACCTCCTCACTCTCACCACTCTTCCTTCTTCTCGAGAAATGCATACGCGTTCGCAACATTGTAAATTTACCGGTTAGGGTCAAGCGGGCTGAAGACACCACTACGAAAATATCAGAGAGAACAAAAAATATTTAAAGAACGAAGGAAAGATTATCTTCTATTTATTTATTTTTTTTTTCTTATCTCTTGCATTTTCTATATAACAAAAATAAATAGTCTATGGTTTGACTAAAAATATATTTGTGATATTAAATATATATGCAATCATTAAATAACTTATTTATTAGAATTAAATTTTGTTCATCTATCGAATTTAATTTTATCGAAATATTAAATATAGTAAAAAAGTAATCCATCATCTTTAGCTTGAAATAAACGTAAAAATAATGTATTTTTTTTACCACAACTGCTAAATCCCTTTTCTATACATCGATCCCCCATAAAAAATAACATAGATCTATTTAATATTTCTTTTTTCATTTTTTCTACATTTTTTTGATATTTTTTTTGACTCTTTCTCCGTTATTCTTTCTTTCTCTTATCTCTCAAATGATGACGCATCGGTTATAGTTGAAGAGAAACACGTTGAAGGAAAATAAGGAAAGAAAGAGGAGCGAGAGAGAAAGGAAGGGTAGGAGAGAGGGTGGGAGAGAGTAACAGACTTGCGCACAGATTCGCACATCGACTTATTGCTTCCATCTCTCTCTCTCTCTCTTTTTTTATTTCTCTCTCTCTCCCTTCCTCTCTCTCTCTCTCTTTTACTCTTACTCTCTCTTCTCCTCCAACGCACTAGCGCGTTCCTGCGCACGCTTCTGAGCGCGCGTATGACACTCGTCGAATGTAACTGCGTAGTTTGCGAGGGGAGGGTAAAGTTACTCTCTTCGGACCGCCTTCCGAGGGTTTCTGGGACGTTTAGTTTCGAGTATATATATGTGTTTTTCTATGTATATATATGTATGTGTGTGTGTTATGTATGCGTATATATTTGTGTATATTTTCTGTATATTTATATATGTATTTGTCCTGTTTCGTACCCGATGTATCACCATACTCGTTATCTTTAACGTTCCTACTTCTCGATGCCTATAACAGCCTTGAAAATCTAATCGAAATATTATATATATAATGCATATTCTATGTAATATATTAATTTTCTCTCTTTCTATATATATAATATATATTAATATTATTTTTATATTTATATACACATATATGTACTTATAATTATGAAAGTGGTTCTAAGTCATATATTTTCTTGTTTCGAGATGTTTCATGAATTGCATATTTGTTCAAATAAATGATTAATTTACAATTACATTAACAATTACAATTACAATCACTAGTTGAACCAGTGGTTCATTTTTGACAATATCATTAAGATTACATTGAATTAATTTAGTTGAAAATAATGTCGTGTGGAGTAACTGATAAGACTTATTTTTTTTTAATTTTGATTTAGATCACTTTCATAATTATGGGTTCTGATATATGATTGTAATATCTTAATTGACTCTCATTTTTTTATGTATTTATTTATTTATTTTTTTTTTTGTAGATCTCAAGACATCATTAATTGAAGATGATAATGTGCAACCAGGAATATATATTAACACTTTTAATCTTATCGTATTATCGATAATCTTCTTTTCCTTACCGAGATAATAGATCATTTAGATTAGATCATAGATAATGCAATGATCTATAATTTTGGATAAAACAGAAAAAAAATAACACAGAAATATAATATTAAATAAATATTATAAAATAATATATTTAAGAAAATGAATGAGTGAACTATCTAATGTAAGAATAATTGGTGCATAAATGTACTAAAAACAATTTCGATGATCTAGATTAATCGTTCGTTCATACGACGATTTATGATGTCACGCGTCATTCGGCACGTAATATTTGGCCAATTGACAATTTCTTGTTCGTTTAAAATGTTTTTTTGTTATTCAGCGAATGTCAAAGCTCGCTTGAGAGAAATGAGAGAGATGACGTTCGTTTTATCGTATTCGTGTCAATCACGAATTTGTGTATCTTAAAATAACGCATCTCTGTTTGTTGTTGTTGTTGTTACATGTACAATTGATCACATTATGCAAAAGCGCATGAATAGAAAATATTGATGAAGGCAAAAAATTAGAAAAAAAAAAAATAGTGTCTGGTGTAATAATTTAAAACAAGTTCGGGTTAAAAGACGATGGGAACGGTAATAAAACTGGTTTTTCCGTGACAAAGTAACCGTATTCGGTTATGTGTGTGTTTCTGTGCATGCGTGCAAGTGTGTACGTGTGTGTATGCATCGATCTCGGTTTCTATCACGTTGCTTTTAACGACCCACTTGAATCAATCGGTTGGTACTAGATGCATTCACCGTTCGGTTTCAATGAATCCGTGTTTCTAATACTAATAACTAACTATATAGAAATATGGATAAATAAAATGTAAGTGTATATATGTTTACACATATGTGTACGTACGTAGAGATGACAAGAAGAGAGCGAGTATGTAGAGAACAGATTTTAACCTGTTAACCGGGCGAGACGTATAAATACGTCAAAAATAAATAATATCGAATACGGATAAGACTTATGAATACATCTTTGAAATATATTATTTTATTATATGGATTACGTCCTCCGGGCGTGACGTATTTACACGTCCTAGTGAAAGAGTTCGCATCCGTTAATATGTTGCATAATTAAAAAAGGAATTCTCCGGTTTACAGGTTAATAACAAGAGAAAATCAAAGAGACATTGTCATTGGATATTGGCCTACGGGAGTTTAAAGGCCAGGTGAATCCCGATACATTCAAGATGACATTACACATAGATGATATTTTAAATAATATAACACAGATAGATATATATATATATATATATATATCATAATTTGATTTATGTTTTTACTTACATAATTTAAGAATGATAAAAAATTCGATGAAAATTGTGAAGATCAATTTAATTTTGAAATTATCCACTTAGCAATCCAAAAAGTTTTATTTTTGTTTAGATAAATCCTCTTAACTTCTTTTTTGTAGATAATTATCTGTAACACATTAAAATTTTGTTGCTTTTTTAAATAATCTGTTATTTAATATTGTGTTATTAGTTAATAAATTATTTGTATTAATTGTAAAGTATGAAAACGTTCAATGATTATATTTTTATTCGATTTTTATTGTTTTGTTCTGTTTTATTTGATATAATTTATATAATATACATTTACGAAAATCGTCTAGCCTTGAAAGTACTGTAGACACTCTATCGTCAGTAATTTCGATATCTAATCTCGATTAAATATGAGGATTTTGTTGGTATAGGAATATATCTGTCATACTGGTTGGTCATCTATTCAAAATAAAACAAAATTTTTGGACGATAGAAGTTAAAAACTCTTCTTTTTCTTTAAAATCTTTAGAAACCAAAAAAAAATACATTTATTTTTATTTTTAAAGATAATTGTAAAATTTTTCAAACGGAGTATTACCAGTTTCTTTTTCTTCTATCTATTACGGAATGACGTGGAATGTAAATCTTTATTATAAAGAAAACACTTATCTTATCTTAAGATCTAAAATTTCGAACGATTACGTTAACGATTAAAAATGATTTTCAAATGGACTTTGATCGAACAAAATTAGCAATTAGAATTAAAACCGGTAGCACAGGTAAAATAATAAAATAACTTCAAAAAGAATAATAAGAGTAAATTATATTAGATAGACCATAAAGTAATAACGTTATTAATTTTTGTTTCTTTTGCACGGCTTAGTAGTAGACTCCGATTAGTTGATAAATGATAAATAATTGTTGATGTGCCCAAAAACGACATTACATTCTGTTTCATCTAATAGTAACTTCAAAAAAGATTACAGTTAAATAGTTTAATTTTGAAAAAGGGGATGGTTAAGTGTTCCTCGTTGGTTTCGTTAAAACCAACGGTGAGATTTAAAACCGGTAGCTCGCGCGAACCGTGGTATATTTTTAGAACGACCACCGTGGTCGCGTGGGCGGTTGGTCGATCGATTGGTTGGTTGGTTGCTGGTCACCGGTTCAGATACTCGTGTTACTTTGTTTCGAGCTTATGCACTCTCATCGCCACTATCATCCCTGTCGAGAAGTAAATACGCGTGCGTGCGTGTGTGTGTGTGTGTATCTGATGCAATTTTTCTTACACTCTTCACCGTTTGAGACGTCGACGAGAGAGAAGTGCCTTGTAAATCGGGGATTAACATTGGCGAGAAAAATCATACTGAATAGGAGAAAAGAAAAAAAATATTATTAAGATACTAATCCTGTAAAAGGTAGTAGAATTATTCTCGTTAACAGGAACTCTCTACCATCTTAGTGGGAAAGTGGGAAAAGGTGGAAGGGAGGAATTGAAGATTCAAATCCCTGGATTTTCAAAGTATTTTTCTTTTCTGGTTAATAATTTATTAAGTGTAATTAATCAAAAGAAAAAGATAAATCTTTCTTGTTGTTCCTCGGAATAATAATATTATTATTATTATTATTATTATTTTTAATAGATAATTTATATAAGATTTTAAATAAATGTAGTTAAATACAAAGAAAAAGAATAATCATCAATTGAAAGATAAAATTATTTAACACACAGGAATTATATTCATCGAAATTGTGTCAAGGTGTTTGGATTTGTTGATGAACATTTTTAATAATGTTCAAGTAGAAAGAAAGGGAAAAAATGAAAAAGATGAACGTTCTAAGCGTCCTTGTCTTCTTCATTTCTATTTTTTCTTGTTAATCCAGACTGTCATACGAGATCATCGTACGACATCGTATGATCGTTGTAATAAAAAGGATCGCATGATCACTGTTTATAGGAAGCCAGTACATAAAGATTATTTATATCGGTACAAACCGATTAGATAAGGATCTAACTTTTTATGTGTGTTGTGTTTCAAACAATGCTCTATACTTTCGAGAGAGAGGTGTGGCTGAGAGGGGTGGATAAACAAGGGAAAGAGATGCATTCGTTTCATTTCTCATCTAAAATTGTATTTAAAATTATAAAATATAATATAATATATTAAATTAATTATATATTAAATATATATACAATTAATATTAGTTGTAGTAAAATTAATTATTTTAAGCTTGAAATAAAACGTAGAAATAATAAATTCATTTTCACTACACACCTATATTTATTGACATTGAATTACTTAATAGATACCATGTTTTAATCTAAATCTCTCTCTCTATCTCACTCTCTTTCTATGATAAATCTAAAGCATTAGGAAATATTAGAAGGTTAACGAACAAGATCGAATAGGTAGGTAAGTTTTTAAAAACAGAAACTGGAACATTACGAAAGGTGAGTAAACTTGTCTGCGTCGTTCTCGATGCCACGAATTGCGGTCCCTTATCATTTTTATCAGTTTTATTCGTACGTTAACCCCATACCGATCAGGATACTTCATCGAACGTGATTGGAGTACGAAATTGTCCTCCGTACGATTATCTGATCATTTTTAAATTATTATTTTTTATTTTTCATTTACGTCACTTTTTTTTCGTCAGACAAACAAAAATTACGTTTCACTCGTATGCAACGAGTAAAAGATAAGTAAAAAATAAAGGAAGGAATTAAATAATCCATCTACGATAACAGGAAGACCTAAATTCTAAATAGATTACTATTATTATTATTATTATTATTATTTTATTTTCCAGATATTTTATATTCCTGCCAATATAATTTAAATAACAGAAAATATGTTTTCTCAAAAGAGAGTGAGTGAGAGAGGGGGGCAGAGGGAGGGGATAGAGAAGGAAATGATCAAGGCGACGACCTTCACTGCGTGATTCTCAACAGGAAATAACCACACAAGGGTTTTATAATAAAGATAATGAGTAACAGTATGTGTGTGTATGTTTGTGTGTGATACCAAACAGTGCTCGTCAGTTTTCGATAAAGGATTAGAAAATTGTTGAACGAATATGCAAACTTCGTGCATAGTATTCTGAGAAATAATCATTCTAGTTCTCTACTACGGTGTTATCGATATTAAAATAATATCGAAACAGGACAAAAAAAATAAAGAAAGTGAGAGAGAGAGAGAGAGAGAGAGAGAGAGAGAGAAAGATATATTGATAATGAGTCAATCTCGAAAGGTTTTGAACCGATATACACCTATATGTTGATTTTTCTAATAATAAAGAGATAATGGGGATCCATGGGGGATACGGTTGCGACCACGTTTTCGCGATAGATAAGGAAAGAAAAATGGTGGTCAGACATCGAAATTCGATTACCGTCGTACGCGCTTACATTGCATCGTGGTGCATAAACAGTGCTTCTTATCGCTGATAAACTGTGCAACGTATATGTGGTTGTATATATACGTATATGGTGTTATGTATGGGGACATGGGAAAGAGAGAAAGAAGAACAAAAAATGATCGAAAGAGAAAGAGAAAGAGAAAGAGAGATAGAGAGAGAGAGAGAGTTTAATGATAAAGTTTCACGTATGTAAGCATCTGAAAATATACTAATACTATTAAAAGAAATAGTAAACATATATAGATTTATCATGCACGGCTACTAGGACACAAAAACTAATATCTGTAATTTGATATTTTCTTTCAAGCTTGTTCGTCATTGGCTCGAATAAGGCAGGAGACTTCTTCGTTCGTAGAAGTCACAAACCTTTTGAGGGAAAGAGAGAGTGACTTACGTGTTCTCGCGAACCGATTATTTGCGTCGTTAAAATGAATTTCAATGTCAATGTAAAAGGAAAGTAACTTATATCAAGTTATCGAAGATCCTTTTTTAATGATGTTCAAACTTAAGATTTAAATAAATTTTACAAATATATTTTATTATTAATACGTGTGAATATAAATATTTTAATAATAGTATCATGAAAAATTGAAACTACGTCAAAACTGAACTATGATTTAATGTATTGTATTATGTATCGTTTTATATAAAATAAAAGACCCAATACCGGAACGTTTTGACTGTTAATATCTTACCAACTATACCAACTATCAGAACAGGTTCTTTGAAGAAACACACGTGGATACAAGCTCAAACACGTTGAGTTCTACGTCTCGCGATTCAGCGTAATTTCACGTGACTCTCATTCGATAAAAGGTACGATGATATACGATGTTTATCAAAGTAAAATGAGTCAAAAGGTTTTTATCGAAAGTCAGTAGTATCGAGACAGAGATATAGTATTATATTTACATATAATATATGTCAAAGAATATACACGTATTATGTTGTTGTGAACTTTAAAAATGCCTGACAGTAAAAGAAGAAAATAACAGAAAGAAATTTGGGGAAAACTTGGAATATTATTGGGTTTTCTTTGGTAGGGAATCGTACGAAATGGAGGGTAGGGGTTACACGTATATATGACACGTTCGTATGTATAATATATGTTACATATGTAAGTATAGAGTTGTTTCTAAAAGCTAGATTTCGTGTGGAAAGCTAGATAGTTTGTGTTAGCCTGGCGCCGGTCTAGACGTCGGTACGGTCCCGTAGCAATGGACGATCGTCTGCGGTCTCTCAGTCAGCTACAATGTTGCAAGCTTACACTACCTACCAGAGGACATAATCACGAACTGGAACGCCTAATCTATGTACTACCTTTATTTATTTCCCCTACCAATCGACCTTTCCTACCTCATTGTTCCATATATTCTATCGCAAGACTATTTCAAATGACAAATGACAAATGACAATTTATTAACCCACAAAAATGCGTATTACTTTATGTACATATGCGTGCATGCGTGATTAAGTGTCTCTGTTGTAACAATGCGTAAAATAATGAAAGCTTTTATGTTGGATAATTTTTAAACAATTAAGCATATTTATTTTCAATATAAAAATCATTTATTATGTTATTAGATAAGTTATCTATATACCGAAGAGTAGTAATTAATATTAAACAAACTAATTTATCTGGTAACGATTTTTATCTGTTGGTTTATAAACGTTAAAAAAAATAATCGTTTGAGAAATAATTCTGCGAAATCGCAACTTCTGCTAAACGGTGTTCTTCTTCGAATCGCATATGATTTCTTGCGGTTTTATATTCTTTTCGAACTGTTCGTGAGAAGACAACGTAGTATGCTACGACCACAGAAATTAAATATTACAATTGAAAAATTTCTCACTTTTATATTTATAATTACAAGAAAAGTAATGTCTTTTTTTCCTCTAGTAATTTTCTTCCCTGTTATTACATTTTTACTATTTTTATTTAAAAAATAGAACTTTCACGATGTAAATGAACGTAACGTAAATCGATTAATTGTCGCGTATGAAAAAAACAAAAAAGAAATAAAAACCAATGATGAGAAAAATTGATAGAATTCTTTTAAATTGTTTGGACGAAAAATTCCGACGATAAAAATGTTGTTGGTCTAGTGTTATGCGCATGCGTGATCCCTTCCTCCCAAGTATTTAGGTCATACGAGTTCTCCGAATTTCGTCAATTATCGGAATCCCTCTACGTGTATCGTTTCTAAAATCACAAGGTTTTTGCGGCCGATTACAAATTTCGTATCTTCCCTCTCTTTTCCACATTCCTCCGATTAACTATGCAACAAGAAAAGAATAAAAAGAATTTTGAACACGTCGTTGACTTGTGTTCGTCCTTGATCGAGTCGTCGACCGCCACGAAACAAAAAGAAACATAAAAATGAAAAGAAAAAATAGAATATATTTGCATGGAAGAAGGAAGGAAGAAGGCGGCTAGTCAAAGATACGTGGATGTGTATCAAGAACGAATGTGTAAGAGACGGAAAGAATAAAGAAATAAAAAAAATAAAAAAAATTGTACCACAAGTTGAATGCGAACGCACCACTCGTGACTAAGCTCATGCAATTTCTCTCCTCTTTTGCAGGTGCACGAAGGTACATTCTTTCGAGTACTATAGGGGCATAATATGTAGGTATACGTAGAGGAGACCATGGTAGATAAGTATTAACCGTGAGTGGTGTCATCAAGGTCTTTCATTGTACGAATGCACGTATACGTGCATAACCGATGTTATAACGATAAGAAAACATTTCTACAAACAATCTGATTGGTTATTTTTCTTATAATCTCTGTCCATTCCCCTTCTTAACTCTCTCCCTTCGCTCCCCCTTCCGTTCCCCTCTCTCCTCTTCCTTCTTCCCCCTCTTCACAACCCCTTTCACTCACACTACCATCTAGTTTTATCTCTCATTTTTTCCTCTGTTCAATAAACGTAATCATTTATCGACGAGACTATTCGATTCGATTAAACTGCATTTTTTTGAAGTGAAAACTTCTTTACTTGATTCTGTTTTGTGTACCTTCGCGAGCGGGTATTGACTCATCAAAAGCATCAGGTGGACAAGGAGAAGAGAATGGGAGAGAGAAAGAGGAAGGGAGTGATGGTGGGGGAGGAAAGAAGAGGAAGAAAGGGAGAAAGATTCAGCGAAATATCGAGCGGGTTAGTCAGAAGCGAGATGAATCACGTGATTTTTTCGAAAGAACAGGTTCGCGCCTAGCAACCGACCGCCGTTTTTTTTTCTTCTTTTTTTTTTTTTTTTTAAAAAGACTATTGAGCAAGGATGAAAAAGAGGCGGGGAAGTAGCAGAAAAGACGGGACCGAGCGAGAGGTAGAGATGTTGAGAGGGTGCAAGTTGTGTGGTGAAAAGTTGGCGGTGGTGGTGGTGTTGGAGGTGTGTTCTGTCATCGAAAGATCCTTTAGCCTTTAAATGTTGAAAAAAAAGAAGAAAGAAAGAAATAGAGACAGAGAGAGAGAGAGAAGGAAGTAGACAAAAATGATCCTATAAAGGATCCTACAACCTATGCGTAAAGAAATTTTAGAAACTTTTTGAACGGTTGGTTATTGATAGATAATAAATACGTTTTATATATTTGGTTATTGTTATTGCACGCATATTATTTCCAGTGATTCAAAATCGATGAAAACTAAATGAGAAGTAATATCAAATAATGAAAATAATGTCCATTAATTCGACAATCGACGAATAACAATAAATATCCTTAACTTTGATATCATACGAAGTTAATATTTAAAACTATCAGTATTTTACCACCTACATTCTTCAATCTTCCTTCTCTTTCTTTTTCTTTTTCTTTTTCTATTCTCTTTTACCGACCGGGAAGCGAGTCTCGAAGAGGAAAAGTACCAAAGAGGGGAGAGGAGAAAAGGTCAAGAGGATGATGATTCACCGACCCACCGGATGAAACGAATTAACCGAAGAGGACATACGAGCAAAGAGGGATGGTAGGAGTAAACTAACTCTCTTTTTCTTTCTCTCTACTTCTCTCACCCCCACCCTCCACCTTCTCCTCCAACCAACCTCCCCCAATCTATCTCTCTTTCTTACTAAACCATAGGATCGTGTATAGATGTTTCACGAGGCTGCGTTACGTCTCTCTGGTGTATGATTCTTATCGCATAAGCTCGTATTGATTAGAGTGCACTATACTTATCATATATATATATACAGGTATCATATATATATATACAGGTATCATATATGTATATACTTTTACAACGCGGCAATCTTATATCACGGTTTCGCACTAATAGTTCAGTTAAATTAGCATTTTGACAGGATGTTGTTCCCACTTGCCGGCAAAAAATGAAAAAATACGTCGGAAGCACGAGCGACGGAACTTTCACGGCTGTAGTCTTCACCTTCGACCCTTGGTGATGGTTCGGAACAGGTTCACTATTTTTTTATATTGTCACTGGTTTTACAATAACTTTACCAGAATATTCTCTCTCAAATTGGTTTAACAAGTAAATTTATTCGTGATGGTTCAACGATTAGATTAATACGAAAAAACGTCACTGTGTCTCCAAATATTGAACGATTTAAATTCTTGTCAGAAAAATGAAGTAAACTAACGAGTATATTCGTATGATTATGAAATAAATAAAAAATCAATGTTTCTGATTATTAGGAAAAGAAATATTACACTTGGTAAAGATAAAGAAAACTATGTTGGATAGAAAGAAATAAAACTACACTGAATTTACTGTATAAGAGATTAATATTTAAGAAAAACGTCATTGTATCTCCGAATATTAAACGAATTAAATCCTTGTCAGATAAATGAAGGAAAATTACGAGTATAATAGTATATTAATGAAATAAATAAAAAACCAATGTATTTTTTTCTGATAAATAGAAAAAAAAAACTACACTTGGTAAAGATAAAGAAAACTTCACTTCGTACAGATAAAGAAAACTACACCTCGTAAAGATAAAGGAAACTATCTATTATAGAATAATATTTAATAAAACGTTATTATTACTGCGAATTTTTAAACGAGTAAATTCAAATACTGCAGGAAGATGCAATGTGTTTTTTTAGTGCACATTTATTAGTTATTACGAATATTTAAATGAGTTAATTGCAAATTGTAAGAGGGGAATTGACGTGTGTTGCTAACTCGTAAACTAAAACCACTTTGTTCTCTTCCTATTATGATTTCGATCCTTTTTTTCTTTCCACATTATTTTATTTATTTATTTTTCAAATTCGTTTCTTATCACTCCTAGACGCGAGACTTCGTATTTAAAATAACCGCAAGATAGGATAGAAAATAATACGTCAAACAAACGCGATTAGTACGACGACTGCGATAAATATTTGAGAAAGAGAAAAATAAAAGTAAAAAAGTAGATACAGAAGAAAGTTTTCGCGGTTTTCATGATTAATAAGTTTTCTTTATTTCTTTTATCGTAATCACGTTATGTAATGATAAGACCGATTATTACGAAGGTCCAGACGATTGTTCTCGACCAGGCATTGCAAAAATGACGTACGTAGCGAACCGATTAAAAAAGAAAAATAAGGAAACTATTAATTTCGTTTCAAAAATTTCAATCGTTGTTTAAGTACTCGTACGCGTTATTGCCAATAATATGATTTAAAAAAAAGACACACACACGCACATTTCTAAATTTCGTTTAACTTCGTTGTTAGACACATTTTATGACACATCGTTAAAAATACGAATACACACACGAGCAAAGTATATGAAATGTTTGTTAAAAATCGAATAATATGTCAAAAAAATAACGATTGTTTAAAGTAAATAAAAAATAATCTTTCGGACGACACAATAATGTTTATAATATTGTAATAAAAATATATATGTTTTCTTACTTGACTTCACCTAACTTGATGTAATGGATCGATGAATACTCGTTGAAGGTTTGGCTTGGAATGATCTTCGATTGGCAGCTCTTAACGTATTTATATAAAGTACGAGTATTGCAGGAATGGCACTGATGTCACTCCGCTGTGTCGATACCTGAGATTAGATTTAGAATGATGCTAAGTTTCAAAATCGCTTCTTTTTATATGGAACGCGGAAGATATAAAAATAATATGCCAATTTTGGGACATGTCAAACAGGTTCTGAAGCCACGCCTGTTTCTTATTTTCAAATAGGTTTTCATCAATAAAGAAAAGGAATATAAGAAACTAAAATCTAAGGGTCAACCCTAAGCTTACGCCATTTTGTGGAAAGAAAAAGAAGTGGTAAGGGAAACAGCTACAAATGAAAGAAGATTTAGGTATTAAACTTTGATCTTTTCTACGATTTGTTGTAAAGATTTGTGCGTGTCCCTTAACAAAAACACATGGGCGGAACATAAGGCGGAGCTAAACTACGCCCACTTTTTATCCTTAACTATAGTTTTCCGAGAAACAACTACACTTCATTGGATCGATAAGTAACAATAAAAAATATTAAATAATAGAGGCGACACGTGACTATAGTAGTCATTCGTAGTAGCAAAAGGGTTAAATATGTCGAAATTTGTACCAAATAAAGTGTTTTTGCTGGAAGTTAACTCCATTATTTTAATATGAATTAAAAATACTGTGAAAAATCATCGGATATTGCAAAAATCATCATCGATTGCAGGTAAACGCCTTAAAATTATGGGAATGATTCAAAAGGAAGGAAATTGGGTCCCATATGAATTAAAATCGAGTGACGTTAAAAGGTGTTTTTTGACCTGTGAATTACTGCTTCAACAGCACAAAAGTACAAGTTTTTTACATCGAATTGTGAAAAGTGGATAAATTAGAACAATTCTAAGCGTAGAAAAAATCATAGGCCAAACCCGGACAACCATCATCGTCAGTGATAAAACGTAATATTCATGGGTCTAAGCTCTTCCTTTGTATCCAGTGGGATAAAAAGAGTGTGGTTTTACTATTACCTGATAAAACCGAACAAAACCATCGCTAGGGGTCGTTATTGATTACAACTAACGCGCTTGAGTCTTGCCTTGAAGGAAAAATGGCCAGAACGGAACGAAACGTACGATTATTTTGCTACACGACCAGTGAAAACATTTTTATAAACACTGAAATTGGATATTTTAACTCACCCGTTGTATTCTTCAGGTATTGCCCCTTCGGAGTACCACCTGTTCCGACCGATGACTCATGGTTTGTTCGAGGAAACAAGACTTCTTCTAAAGATTGTCAAAGTTGGATCGATTCATGGATTCCTTCTAAAAACGAAGCTTTCTTTCGACGAGGTATCAGTCTCCTGCCTGAAAAATGGGAAAAAGTAGTTTAATTTAAATAGAATTCTTTCGTTTTTGTTTTTAATATACAAAAATTAAATATAAATATATAAATATATATGATAACTGTGAAAATAATTGTCTACAAACGTAGATGCAACTAAATTGTTACACGTTTCATAAAAATATTAATATGTTATTTATCTTTTTATATGCAACTGTATTTTTTTGTAAGATTTCAATAAATGTGAATAATCTTAAAAGGCAAAAAATATTTTTTGTTTATTTATTATTTGAAATTAGGGGCTTTAAAATTACGAGGTATGGTCAAAACCCGCTCTTACTGGCTAGTAGAGCCAGTAAGAGGGTGTAATACCGCCAGACTGTCGCCAGACGCAACAGCGGTGTGGGAGCTTTTTTCCACCTCTTTAAGGTTCTCATCTAGATATTCTTATTAGCTTAACTCATCAAGAGCATTTCACAAACTCATGTCTTAATGTCGCTTAAAATTGCAGGCTACTCGTTGATCTTGATTAATACTATTTATTCCTAATAGATTATCCGTATAAATTTCTTTGTTTTTGAGATATCGATCGTTAAAATTTAAATAAATAGTTGGACACGTTTATATACTTGTGCACTGACCCAGGTAACAAAAGCCACTGGTGGTAGCTAAGCTGGTAGAGGCATGACTCGTTAACTCTGGATTGCCTCGTATTTCAAATTTTCTTTCTTCCTATTATATTTTTTTCTATATTTTTACAGTATGTTATATTTTTTCTTTTTTTCTATAAAAGATATTAACGAAAAATAATTTTATCGATGCATTTATTTTATAAAACGTGTCAAATGTTTTTTTTTTATTTGCAAACATTACGAATCAATTAAAAATTACACTTATTTATTATTCATAAGTAATTTAATTAATAATGCGTATTTCTTTTACTTCTGATCAAATTAAACTTTTTTTTACCACATTTTTTATTATATGTCATTTATTTCTAATTATTAACGTGTAATTATTACAATATTTATCGATACAAATAAGAGATAAGAGAGAAATAAGATAAAAAAGATTAAATAAATAAGAAAATAAAAGATAAAAATCGACGAAAATAAAAAAGTGATACGTCTGATCGAATCTCATAAAGAGAAAGCTAACTCCAGAAAAGTCGGCAGACAACAAATATTAATCTTGAACGGTTTAAGGTGTAGTAGGATTGTGGAAGGTACAGGGTGAGAAAGATGCAGAGAGGAAGGAAAGGGGAATGATAGTAGTATTCAATATAAGGATACTTAAATTCAGAAATGAGACACAAATAGATACATAGAGTCGGGGTAACAAAATATTAAAAAAAAGAGAGAAAGAGAGAAAGAGAGAGTAAAATCTTGAAATCATTAATTCTCCTGCGTAGTTGAGAAGTGATTCTCAACTTTGCAGGAGACCTATAGGACTACTTTTCTTTGTCCTTTCTCTTCCTAGACTCCGTGGATTTTTTCTTAATACAAAATAGGACAACCCTAGTGTGCCTTCTAGCAGTGCACCTGCGAGAAAAGGAACAGGTCCGTCTAGCTTGTAGTTCCTTCCCATCTCCTTCGCCCACAACTACCACGACCACCACTATCACCACCTCTACCAACACACGACCACCATCACACTACCTTTTCTTTCTCTCTCTTGCTTCTACCTTTTTCTCATTCATCTCTCTCATCTTATCTAACACCATTTTTCTACCTGATTCTTTTCTTCAGCTACCGACCTCCTCCAAGCTCTCGTCTCATCCCTCTCCTATTTGGTTTCTAACCTTCTTCACTGGTTATACTAGTTTTCCAGGAAAAATAAACATAACAGAATAAGGAACTAGACTCAAAATATTCTGAACTCAAAATATATATTTCCTTTCCCCCCTGAGGGGAATATGCCCCCCAGGGTTTTATTAAAGAAATAAGATTTCCGATAATTATTTCTATCTTTTTAAACAATTTTTCGCGTCAAATTTTGGTCGAAAATTCGAATTTTTTTTATACATAGTCGCCATTTTATAAAAAATTTAAATTTTTACTATTCTTTATTATCAATCCCAAGATTCATATATCCACTAAAAGAATCTGACCTATTTTTGACTTCAAAATAATCCAAACCAGAGATATCATGATTGCCGCTAAACGCATTTTTGTTTTATGACCTTCGAGAGATCGTCTACACAAGTAGTATACATCAATATTTTTACACGATCTAAGTGTCATTAGTAACTTAAAAGTAGACACTATCTGACTAACTATTACTTGTATTTGTAAAATAAAATCCCTTTCTATAAAAAATTATTTAAAAAACGTCTTTTCTTGGCCTTGCAACTGCGTATAAACCCTTAAGTGGATTAAAAAAGTGGATAAAAAATTAATCATCTATTTTAAATTGAAATAATTTTGGATAATTAATAATATCGCGATACGATAATAATTATTTATATTATATTATTGCATTGGTTAAAACATATATTTCCATTAATTCGAAATATAATCTCGCAAAAGGATCTGACATAAGTAGACATTATTATTTAAAGATTTGTTGGATAGCGTTAGATTTATTTTGGGAACCACTGGGATGAAAAAGAAAGATTATAATACTAGTAAAGGTTTGCCTATACTTTCCCTTTCCTTTTTCCTTTTCTTTTAAAATCTGTTAGAGAAATCCTCAACGTACATATTTAAATTTCACGCTTTCAAACGTCGAGTTGACTACGAACGAGATATGAAATAAAAGAAAGATAAAAAGAAGAAAAGGAAGGTAAGAATAGAAGAAAGTAGGAGAGGAAATGAAAATAAAGAAGAAGAAGAAGAAGTGAAGGAAAAGGTTTACGACTTCTCGTATATTTTGTCTTCGTATTCTATCTCCATCTATTCTATTCTTTATTTTTTTTCTCAAGAGCATTGAGAGGAGTGTGCGGGTGGGTGGGTGAAGTAGGTAGCAGCAACACTCGAATCCCA